>JAUESF010000070.1:20188867-20222294 GCA_032274765.1 Malacoctenus tetranemus | reverse complement strand
CTTTGAAGAGAAATTGAAATATTTTAAAGAATTTAAGTTTTATAAACTTTGAGTTTTATTGTGAATTCTTGACAGGATGTAGACTTTTTTTTCTTCCCTGACTGATTATTGGAGCATGAGACAGAACAGGCAGGTGGGAGGTTGGTCAGGAAACAAAACAACTGTAGGATTTCCAAGTGCAGCCACAACAAGTGACACGAGCGTTTTCTCCCCCCCCCTCAGAGTGGCGTGCAGGCGTGGCGGGTCACCTGATTCTGTCGGACGAGGACCTGACATCGGTGGTGCAGGGCTCGTGGAAGCGCCTCAACACGCTGCAACACTACAAGGTGAGCCGGCGCCACCGGCGATGCGTTTACTGTCTGCGACTGTTGCGGATGATTTATTCAAGCGGCGTGATTGCAGGTGCCCGACGGAGCGACGGTGGCTCTCGTCCCCAGGAACAACAAGCACCACCTCCACGACAGCCACGACTACATGCCGGGAGAGAGTGAGTCTTTTATTCATGGAGCGAAGGACTTGAAACCGCAGCGGAGAGTCAAAGTAGCTCTGGAGTGCAACGTTTCTCAGGATGGCAAAACAGCAGCTTTCCACATTATCCTTAATTTATGAACCATGAGAACAAATGTGCATAAAAGAACATTTCAGAGCATCTTTATTTTCATTTCCAACACAAACATTCAGAGTCAATTTGAGGCCATTTCCAAGCGTTAAATGCTATTTGTTGCACTAGTTTGTTTTTTCATGTATATGAATGCGACCGGCTGAATGAATTCAGGCCTTTACAGCGTCTCATCAATTAAACAAACACAAAAAAAAATTAGAAAGAGAATGCAGATCTATTTAAATCATTTCATGACCCAAATAGAGTCTCACACGAGCCTCCTCTGGGTCCCGACACTCTTTACATAACAATGTTCTCGTGTTGGCAGCGCTGATGAATAAGCACGTCGTACAAAAACAAAATTGGCAAACAGCACCGAGCCCTCGTGGTCAGCAGGGGTCACTGTTTGACTGTTGTGGAATCAGACATTTTATTAAGAAGAGCAACTTTTAAAGAACCAGGCTTTTTTTATATTACACTGAGCTGTAAATGTTACTTTCCTTGCCCCTATGAAAATCCTTTGTTTAAGGCTCTTCCTCACTCTAACTGTGTCCCCTATTTTCTCCCAGAGACCCCCATGCTGGACGACGGGGACGAGGGAGGCGTGAGGCTCTGGCACCTGGTGAAGGCCAGCGAGGAGTCGGAGCTGCCCAAACACAGGAGGGGCAGTGTGAGGGAGCGGGGCGGCGAGAGGGCCAAGGCCATCCCCGAGATCTACCTCACCCGCCTGCTCTCCATGAAGGTAAAGGGGAGGGAGCAACAGTGGTCCTCCAAGACAGGGTGCGTCTCAGCTACCTGAAAATAAGTCCCCTCAAAAAGTTAAAGCACTGGACAATTTCCTGCATCCACTTTAGGTTGTTTAGGTCTTTTTTAAGTGCTCTTCTAAATATAAAATCCCCCCCCCCCCCCGACCTCCCTTTGCATGTCATACCCAACAAGATCATAGAGCAAAGTTCTGTTTTGCTTCTTTTTTTTTTACAGCATTAACAAGACACTCAGTACGGTCTCACAACGTATTAAACTATACATGAACATGTGCAGATTCACTGTCTGAGCCCAAATGAAGATTCACAGATAACATCGCTATGACAACATCAGTGTTATTTCCTCAGAGTTAGCTCCCCCTCCTCCCCAGGGCCAAAAGAGATATTATACAACCGCTCTCACAGGCACATAATCATGTCAGAATCAGCGGCGTGCCCCTTTTAATGAAAGCATTCCGTCTTTGTTCCATGCTTTATTTATCTCCGCCACTTTCCCGGCTCCGTCTCAGGGCACTCTGCAGAAGTTCGTGGATGATTTATTCACCGCCATCCTCAGCACCAGCCGCCCCGTCCCCTTGGCCGTCAAGTACTTCTTCGACTTGTTGGACGAGCAGGCTCTGCAGCACAACATCGTGGACTCGGAGACCATCCACATCTGGAAGACCAACAGGTGGGGGTCACGGAGGCCGGGCGAGGGTCTCGTCAGCTGTCCCTCGACTTTGACGCGTCGGTGTCGATGTTCCCCCTCAGCCTCCCGCTGCGCTTCTGGATCAACATCCTGAAGAACCCGCAGTTCATCTTCGACGTGCAGACCTCGGACCACGTGGACGCCGTGCTATCCGTCATCGCCCAGACCTTCATGGACTCCTGCACCATCGCCGACCACAAGCTGGGACGGGTGAGCCCACAGCGGGGACGGTCCACTGTTTGTGGGTGCAGTGTGTGGTTTGTAGCATGCTAGTGAAGATTAGCAGAAGCTGAATCTACAACTGATTAGTATTTGTGTTTGAATGTAATGTATGTGCATGTATGGCCGGCTAAAGGGGAATCCTCCTTCTTTGTAATCCCCAGTTTGACCACCAGATGGTGCTGGAAACTACATACTGGACCCTATTTATTCCCCCAATGCTTGCGCCTCACTGTCTCACTATCATGATTATACTACCGAAGCTTCTTTCATGCATCAGTAGTTGAAGCCGTCCTGAAGTCCGCAGTTGGTTCCAGGTCGTCCTCGGTGACATTCACTGCAATGTCTGTCCATTTGTCTTCCTCGCCCAGGACTCTCCCATCAACAAGTTGCTGTATGCCAGAGACATCCCACGCTACAAACAGATGGTGGAGAGGTAGGAATATGGCAGCCAGTCGCCCCACTGACCCCAGGCATGAAAAATGCTCGGCAGAGAGAGAGGGGGGGGAGGGAGGGCAGGAGGGAGGTGGGCCCGGGACAATCTGTCAGCGCCAGACAGAGGGCAGACAAAGCCTGCGAGGCTGCCATGCATGGATGGGCCGAGAGCAGACTGCCACACTTAGTGTCTTGCTGCACATTAAGCCCCACAGATCACCGTGGTGATGTATGGGAGCGGCGCTCAACGTGGACGCGCCCGTTCCGTCAGCGTGACGGGGAACCCGGCTGCATTCAAAAACGGATGACGGCCTCGCACTCTTAACAGCTCAGTGTTTCCTCAAGGTTTCTGCATGCGTAAGAGCTTGAACTGATCGCAGTTCACATCGGGGCAAGTCCGGGTACACAACAGACAGTTTTTCCATCCCTCACGAGGCAAAGTGTCTCCACGTGCTGATTTAGAGGCAGCAAATGAGCACACATGTATGTTTTTAGACTGTGTGAGTGAAGCCACGCCCAGAAGGCCACATGCTGGACTCAAACCCACAACCTTTTTGCTGTGATCCCCTCTAAACTTTCGCTCTTCATCCACCTCTTGCTTCCTCCTGCAGGTACTACGCCGACATCCGTCAGACCATCTCCGCCAGCGACCAGGAGATGAACTCGGCTCTAGCAGAACTCTCCCGTGTATGTTACCCACTCGTGTTTTTCCATTTAGCAAAGATAACTTCTTCTTTTTTCTTCTTACTTTTTTAATCTGGGCAGAGGCAGAACACACAAATCATTTCAAGTCTCCTTCTTTTGGAGCGGGAGAACGACAAGGGGGGGACGTAGAGTCTGAAATGAATAATGAATGGCAAGCGATGCAGTTTTTAACAGCCTCCGCCCTGCTGACGGGTTTTTTTTCCCCGCACATCTCTATTTTTAATCTCTCCCCCCCACACAGAATTACGCCGCTGAGGTCAACTGCCTGGTAGCTTTACACGAGCTGTACAAGTACATCAACAAATACTACGATCAAGTGAGTATCGCATAAACACACAAACATGACTGGTTGGTCTCGGTGCTTCACTGAGTGGTTGAGGTTTGGTCCATGTACACACACACACACACACACACACACACACACACACACAAAAAAAACCCAACCTCCACCTGAGGAATTGCTGATGTAACACGAGATACTTGACGACTTTTAAAATGTCAGTTTGTCTAGAATGGTCGCAGGAATACTTTTTAAATGTAAATACTTACTGTTTGTAGTGTTTTTAGCTAGTAATATTTTCTTGTTGTTAGTGTCATTTAGTAGGTTCACATACACATTGAGAAAATTTGACTAAACTGGAGATTTGTATGCATCTAAACAACTTAGTTCATCCAGAAGAAGAAAGAAATAAGTCAACCTGTTTTATTGCAGTAGGAGCCTCAACTTGTTACCGATAGCATTCACCTATATCATCTTGATTGCATTGGCCTGAAGTACAAACTTGTCAAGCTGAAAAAGAATCTCTTGAATAACAAAATACAACAATACCCACAGTAGATGTTCCCTGTGATGAGCGTCAGTATGATCAGAATGATGTTCTGCTTTTTCTCTCCCACGTGTAACTGTGAATCTGTCCATTCTCCCTCAGATCATCACGGCCCTGGAGGAGGACTCCACCGCCCAGAAGATGCAGCTCGGCTACAGGCTCCAGCAGATCGCCGCCGCCGTGGAAAACAAGGTGACAGACCTATGACCTCCAGGCCGCGATGGATTCCACCTTTAACTTTCGAAGAGAGAGAGGGGAAGAAAGAAAAAAACGCTCCTGGATGTCTCATTCAGAGAGAAGTTTTTTTTCCCCTTCCTGATGGATGACAAAGGAATATTTCGGCACATATTGTGATTTCACCGTCACTCTTACAAGCTTTTTACGCGAGAGGAGACGGTTACTTCTCGAGGATCACAGACTCGTGGTGGTCCCCCCCCCCCCCCTTGGTTTAAAGAGGTACGATCCAAACTTGGTCGGGACACATTGGGGGGAGAAAAGAATGCATAAGGAAATGGGGAAAGCCCCACCAAACTACGCTGACTCCCCTCACGTGGTTCCTTTCAACTAAAGGGAGACGCGAAAGAAGAGGAAAAAAAATAGTGATCTCTGTGGTAACTTTTGTGACGAACTGCACAGAACATTCCCCAGGCTGGAAGGTTGCGCTTCTTCGGGCGAGGAGGAGGTACAAAGGGAACAAACCGAGGACTCGACACCCCCCCCCCTCCCCCTTCCCTTACCCGACACCGACGTCCGTGGAGTTCCTCACCTCGTCGTGTCAAAGTCTTAGGAAAAAACCGGATGGACGCATGATAACGCTGGCTGAACCTGAAGGATGTTCCTCCCTGCTCTGCTCTTAACTCCTCTAAATCATTCATCCAAGTCTTAGTGGTCCGGTGGTTCTTTTAGCCGCCGGTTGACAGTTTGTCATGTCGCGTTAACCGTCGCTCTTTAATTTTTCTCTCTCGCGTATCTAACATCCCCCCCCCACCCCCCACCCCCTCCTCGTCCTGTAGTGTATGAGCTGCTGCCTCTGCGGGTCAGCGTGTCGTACCACCGCTGCCACGTTTCACACGCGTGGAGACAGATTTTATACCTTTTTTTAAGATGTATTTCTAAGGGCAGTGTTCTGCAGATGTACGTGTGGAAAACCAATCCGTCCCTTCTACAGATGAAGTCCTCCAACGTTTAGCAAAAGAAAAAAGCCCACAAAATCACGTTCATTAAAACGACCCACATGTTGCGTATTAAATGCAAACATGCGCGTTAGCTGTTTTGGACAGTTTGGTTTTAAAACTACTTTAATGTCTCTTTAACGTCAGGTTTTTATCTTTCGTTCCAGTTTTTTTGTTTTTAATTCCCAATAAATCGTCTTTCTGGCAGTGACTTTGTCACCAAATTTCTGACCTTGCACTCGCTCCGTCGGATTCGGTGGATGCAGATGAAGGAAACTCCAGGTCCCTCCTGCCGTCGTCCTCCGCAGACTTATTTTGCACATTCATGGGGTCTTTCCAGGACTTGAACCCCCGCCCCCCCTCCCCCCACCCAAAAGTGGTTTTCAATATGATTACGTGAGGCTTACACATACCGTACGTATGCGAGGCTCGGGGTAGCCATGGTAACTTGCAACTAATCAGCCAAATTTTTTGCCACTGGATCCATTGAAATTTCCCGCCTTCGTCTTTAAAACAACGGTGCCTGTTGCTGTGCGATGCCACATGTGAGAGTCTTTTTATTAGTTATTTTTCAATTTAATTTATTGTTTATTTATTTTGTCGTTGCATACGTTGTCTCTGGTACTTTCCTTTCCACCGTGTGGCGCTGTGTCGTTTGGTTTTTTTTTCGTTTTGTATTTTTTTTCCGGATAGTTGAAATTAAAATTTCACATTAAGTCTTGAAATTCTGCTGATTTTGCTCAAGTTTCCACCTGTGCTCTGGAGGACATGGAGGGGGGGAGTTAAATTTGTAAAGTTTGAAGCGATTTACCTTGTACATTTTTAAAAGGAACACACACACAACCCTATTATGATTCTTTGCAAATGCACCTTCGTGTTTGTGGATTTTTCGGTGTTTGCAAAGCTCAGTTCTGGTGTTTGTACTGTAGATACATGCTGTTGCTGCGTAATCGCGACTTTAGCCTCCCTTGACTAACTGCTAGGATGAACCTAACAACAGCTTAATGTGATGCAATAAAGTGGTCCAGATGTGAACGCGTGTCGAGTCAGTTTGTATCCGAAATCAGTGATGTTCTTCAGCTGCAACTATATCTGACTTTGCTTGTTTTCATTTGTCTTTGGGAATGTTAACAGTTGCCATGTTGGTTTAATCCTTTTGCTCTAAGCTGCTGACTCTGAGCTGCCCCCTGGTGGAGGCATTGTGCAAACTTTGTGCTTGTGGAGATTTTCACATTTATAGTCAAGCTCAACAGTTGCATCATATTTGTTTGCATTTAATTGACAAGTTAAACTTTGAAACTAAACGAACGCTACAACACCGAGCAGCGGACCGTCAGTATCGGTGTGTCATCTGCAGTTTGCAGTCACGTGACGTCGGCGCGCCTCTTTGCATGGCCTGGGGAAGAAACCCGGTCACACATGAAAGCGCCAAATTGAGGACAGGGCGAAAACAGGCGTGAGGGGGTCTTAAATTAGCAGCAGCGTCATAACAAATGAATGCAGGTCACGTTTGGGTTGGTGGCAGGCTGGAGCTGGGAGGGGAGGGGCCAGCGGGGTCATACACAGGCCTGGTGGAAAGCGTGTCGACACGCGCTTGGAAGTGCTTGGAAATTTGCACTTGCTTGTGGAATTAGGTTACATAGTTACCGGACGACTTTGCCGCATTCGTGGGAAATTGGTGCTGAAATGTGCCAGCGAGCGGAACTCGATACTGATTCTCTACTAACCCAGTGATCTACATCTATGCAGGTGCACACACGCACACAGACCTCCTGCTCCTGTGGGAAGTGTCTTGTTACAGGCTCTTTGAAAATGGAAAACAGAAGCTGCACGGACGGGCTTCCAGCTCAGGACTGGACCGACACAACACGGTGGTGGCAGGACACGGGAGAACCGAGTGAACGGCTGCCCACTGCAGTGTCCCACAAAACAGGCCCGGCGGGGGGGGGGCTTTAAAGCCCCTGGTTGGTACCTGAGGTTGTCTTTGCTCTGATCACTCTGATGAGAGTGTGTTTGTGGTTTGCAAGTGATTCTCAATGTGCCAAGAAAACTGGAGCGTTCATGATGAAGTCCATTCTAACCCAATAGAAAACCAGTTTGAAGAGCGGTGCTACAACAGTCTTTGAGTCTGTGCTCCTGTTTCACATCTTGGAATGCGTGTTAACTCCAAAGCTAATTATTGTGTTTAGTTTGGTGCATGTTGTACCTTCTTTTTGTATTTGCACACATCCTGACAATGAGAAACAGGACAGATGCACCACATGTATGCTCTGATCCAAAGATCCTCTGTTTGATCTCCACTCAAACCATTAAGGGAAATCTCACCCATAAGCATACAATCATCAGATGAAGATAAAGTGTTTGGACCACTGATGGCCTGATCTCCTTTAAAAGCTCAGGTTTTTTTCACTAATCACTGTTCATTAAGCAGAATGATTAAATGCCTGGATGGTCCCTCTGTGGCCACTCTAAATTCCAGCTCACAAAACATGCCTGTGAGGTCAATCCAGTGACCATTTAGTGGTCAGAACAGAGATTCTAGATCGTCCACAGGTGAGTTGCGCGTTGAACTGGAGACCCGCCTTCCCCTAAATATAAAATCGGTGGTTTTTGTTCCGGCTCCCTGCAACCCTCGCTTGATAAAGCAATAAATCAGGATGGCTGGGACCTCATTTGGTCACGATCACCCCCCTCCCCCCCTCCAGTCGCAGCTGATCCTCACAGCGCTGCTTCAGGAGTTTCGCTGTGAAGCGGCTCCTCGCACTCGCTCTGCTGCGTCCCCCTGTTAGATCCGGGTCCGAGCTCTCACCCGGGTCACTCCGAAAGGTCAGTGGGACGCCAGCGCCATCCAAAATCCCTCTGCTCCCCGTACTGTGGGGCAGCGTTATGCCGGCTATGGGGGGGCGTCGGTGTTCCCGCTGTACGGTCGCGCCGCATCACACGACGGCTGTATCTTTTTTTTTTCTCTCTCCAAAGGTTGGCAGACACTGATCGGGCCCGCTGGGCATTCTGTGTGTTTGCAGCTTTCGCCTCAACTCGGCTAAATGGTGCAGCACTAAAATGGTCGTTACATCGCGCGAGCTGCTGAGTGGTTGAATTCACGGAGCAGTCGTGCACGACTACGTTTTCGACATCTTTTTTCTTGCAAGTATTACTTTAAAGGTTGAATTTTTGATCACGTGTTTTTTGATGGAAGCAGCACGGAACTGTTCGCTGTCAGCAGCAGGCGTGGCGTGACACAGCAGCCTTCAAAATAAAAGCCCTGAGCTGTTTTTTTCCCAAAATCTGCCATACTTTTGAATGAGGCAAAATAGTTCCTGGACCTTAGGTGGCTGCGTGTTTTTCCATAGGTGAGCGTGTGACGTTGCACCGCGTCGTATCACTCTGAGCCGTTATTCACGTGAGGTCAGGAGGCCCCTGGGCGTCTGCTCTCGCTCACATCTCAGTCCGGCCCATCAACACACACTCGGCCTGTTCTGTCACGCTCCCTGTCTGTAAAGCACTTTATAACCCAGGAGCCCCCCTCCTCCCCTCCCTTTGCGGTATCAACCTTGAAATCCTGCACCATGTCAGATTTCAGAGGGGGGGTATTAACACCCCCGGTGTTGGCAAAAGAAAGCAGCGCATGAGGCTCTCAAGTGTTTTGCGAACATGCGTGTGGAGGAGGCAGTGAAGGTTGCAACACGGTGGGGGTCCTGCAGGTCTGGAAGAAGAACCTGAAATGACACTCTGTCCCCTCCAGCACCGGGGTCTGTTGGGCAACCTGCGCGGCACACTGGTATTAAATGGCTTTAATGGGCCACTTAATACCAGTGTGGGATGTCGGGGATCCCGCTCTCAAGCCAGGTTTAGCAATCTGTGATCCCGTCGGCCCAAAGGTCGAGGCCCCCTGCCACACCAGGCATGGTGGTAATGATGTGAGGGGGGGTGGACATTCACCAGCTGTCCCTCCCTCCTCTTCCCTTCATCTGTTTGGCCTCGCAAGACACTCCTCTAATATTTTAAAGCCCCCTCTCTCCCCCACCTCCCTCCTGCCCTCCACTTTGTTGTGGCTTCCCCGTATGAAGGGGGTGAGGAGGAACTCGAGGAACTCTGAGAAGCGGAGACGATCGGGTCCGACCAGGAGCGACTTACTGACGCGCTGAAATCTCGAAAGCAGCTTTTTGAGAGGCTGCTGGGGAGGGGAGGTGAGGGAGGGGCAGCGGATTTCCATGTTTAGAGCCCTGCTGACTGCTGCCATTTCCAGCGCCTTGAGAGGTCGCCCAGAAAGCCTCGGCCACCACCTTCCACCTCCTGCTCAGCCGCACCTGCTTTAGTGACTGTATCAACCTTCCCAGTTCCTCCAAAGGTTGAGTCCTCTGAGCCTCGCCATGCAGCGGAGTCCTCGGTCAACCTACAGAGCAGCTCAACATCACCAAAAGTAAGTGTTTGATACCTGAAGTGTTCTTGACTAAGCTACTGACAGCCTGAAACTAACCGAGCTTCGATCAGAAAGGATCTGCTCATGTAACGTTCGATCAGCTCCTTTTCTTTTTTTGTCTTTCTGATGATTCTTGCAGCTTCACGTTGTTGCATACACTCTGAAAATACAGAATTGCAATAAAAACAATTACATTTTAACACAATAAAAGCCTACTCCTCCCATTATAGGTGTCATAGAAGTGACTTAAATTGTAATTTAGGGTTGAATGGAAAGAATTTCATATTCTGTGTTTGAAAATGATTGTGTGGTCTCATAAAAACGATCACATCCAGGCATCAAACGCTCCCCGAACATCCCTTCCAAACCCGACCTGCCATCATTATTTTGAGACATGGCGTGACCCAGACTCTCCCAGCCAGCCACCTCCGCGGCGGACCCCCCTCCCCCCTAAAGCAGGTGGGATGCGGGGTTATCGAGTTGCAGCAACATGCGGCGCTGCGATTTACAGCTGAGTCAGAAATAGTGCAACTTCCGATGCCGCCCGGCCGCGCTCCACCAGGCACGGCGACAAGTTTCCATGGTGAACCGAGCCTGTAGGGGGGGAAACTCTAAAAGTAGTCGAACTGCTGCCGCTGCCCCCAGCAACTCACTAATGACGCACACGCGCTCTGCAGAAAGGATCCAGGATTTTGGAACTGACATGCCCGTGTGTGTGTGTGTGTGTGTGTGTGTGTGTGGTCTGCTTGCAGGAATGAAGTTGGCTCGTCTAATAGCCTGGAAGTCCTTGGCCGCCACGAGCAGCTGGATCCCAAGGACGGCCGCGACTCTGAAGACCCCAGAGAGTACTGCTATGGTATGGCAGCCTCCTCGCTCGGGCTGTTGTTTTGCAGACACATGATGCAGGATGGGGGGGGGGGGCAGTGGTGGCCTAGAACTTAGAGAGGCTGACGTGTGAACAGAGGGTCATGAGTTCAAATCCTCGGACCATTAAAAGAGATTAAAAGCCAACGTGAACGTCACTGCGTGTCTCTTTCACCATCCCTGTTGGCCTTTGAGCCAACACTTTGTCTTGGTACAAGGCAGCAGTGACCGGATTCAGTGACAAACTCACCGTAAAGATGGATCACAGAGGGCGAGAGACCACTTTCATTGGTCCAGGACCAGGTATTAGCAAAGGTGCTGCAGGTAGTAACGTCTGACCTCTCTTCAGAAGGGCAGTGGTGGCCAAGCAGCCTGTGAGGTGAACTATTAAGTGGACAGTTGCTTTTTTTTGGAGGGGCACAAAGGTGGAGGTGTGTAAAGTGAAGGGCCCACCTTAACCCCGTGGTCGCTCCTCAGGCGCTGCACTGACCACTTGGTGTCAAATACTTCTATGTGATTATAACTGTGATGAATTAATTCCAACCCCTAATTAATTTGATTGATATTTTAAAATCAAGTGGCACCACGACTATAAATACTGTGTCCTCTCACAGTGGTGACCCATTAAAGTCTCACATTTATCAATCACACCTGCAGCCCGCTGCAGCCTGACCTTGCCCCCCGCCACCCCTCCTCGCATCGCCCTCCTGCCGTGCACGGCATCCCGCAGACTCCTGACACAGCCATAAATCACGGGGTTGTCTCACACCCAGCTTCAACACAAAGCTGAGATTCAATTTCAAGATCGGCATCGTTTTTCAGGCCTGGGAGTGTTACTCACCAGCGGGCAGCACGTCGTCGCTCCGAGGAAGTTGTAATGCCAGAAATAGCTGGCGTGCCATATTTAGTCCTCTCTTTTTGAACGTGAGATGAAAAAGAACCAAACAAAGCGCTGCTGTGTGTGTGATGCAAACGTTTCAGCTCATCAGGTAACGCTGAGGTGGAGACGAGGTTCCGTTCGGCTGAATAAAACTGACGCTCTGTCCGATGTCCCCAGGTGGGTACCATCCCGTCCAGATAGGAGACACCTTCAACAGGAGGTACCGGGTGGAGTCCAAGCTCGGGGCGGGGTACTTCTCCACCGTGTGGCTCTGCACGGACCTCAGGTAGGCTCTTGGAGAGGATCAAACGTGCGTCCTGAACATGGACGTGTACAGACGTTCTCATTTTTGGTCTTCCCCATCCAGCTGTTTTTCTTCACCACCTCTGCTCTGCGTCCGCAGGCTCGGTCGCCGTGTCGCCGTGAAGGTGTTGAAGAGCGGCGATGGTTTCACCCAGGCGGGCCAGGATGAGCTGGCTCTGCTCCGATGTGTCAGTGACCCCCCCCCCCCCCACCACCGCCCCCACCGCCTCCCTCACTGATGTTTTTTTCATCTTCAACCTTTCTGACTTTGCTCACCTGACGCTGCATTATTTCTCTCCCAAACAATGCACCGCTTCCGATCATTTTGTGCTTACACACTCGTTGTCCGTCCTACCTTCACCGCTTCTCCTTCTCCCCCTCTTACTTCAGGCCGGGGGTCCTGTGGGCCGTCGCCCCTGCGGCGCGAGGATCGTTCAGCTGTTGGATGAGTTCAAGGTGGCAGGGGTCAACGGGGTCCGTATCCTTTCTGGAGTTTCTTGTTTCCTGGGTGGGACTGATGATTGGAGCAGGACACTGCTGTACGCTGCGCTGTGGGACAAGGCTGACCTTGACTCCCTGTGGTCAGACATGTGCCTGGTGCTGGAGCTGCTTGGTCCTGACCTGAGAAGCTGGCAGCTGTGTTTTGGGAGGCCGGGACTGCTGCAGCCGTGGGTCAAACAAATACTCACCCAGGTAAAGTATTACAGCGTTCCTGAGGGCGTCGATCGACCAGTGGCGTGCACCAATGAGCCTCTTTAGCAGATGATTTTGGTCTCTGCTTGAAGAGTGTGAAGTGGAAACTATGGACTGCATTGCAAAGTCATGACTCTACTTTTATGTCTCTTTTGATTGCCTGGACAACTTGCTCTTGGATGTTGCTTCACTTTGAGCTACTGTGAGTTTCCATGAGGTCAGCCGACAGGTGATCAGGCCAGGAAAAAAACCCGCACCCACCTTGGGTCCTTTTTCTTTTTCTTTTCTTTTCTCTTAGGTGCTCCAGGGTTTGGACTACTTACACACTCGGTGCAAAATCATCCACACGGACATCAAGCCTGAAAACATCCTGCTGTGCGTGGAGGAGCAGTCCCGCAGAGCACCAGCGGGGGGCAGCAGCTCCACCTCAGTAAAGAGTGGAAAGGAAGCCACGGCTACAGGCAGAGGTCTGTTCTCTGCCTTTTTCTCAACAATGAGAATAGATATTCAAACAATCACAATGCTAATAACATTACTGCATTGTATTGCAGTTTTCTTGCGAATATCTTGACACTAATACTGCTTACATGAGATACATTTTTCATTTACTCTCACATTGCTGGTTGTAAGATACAGCAACCATCTGATTTCTTAAAACTGAAAAAAAAAATAGGAACAACTTGAGTTTGTTACATTTCCTGCTGTGAATCAGCGCACGTTCTTCATGCTGATTGCTTCCCGTTTGTTTCAGACAGCGAGCAGGTCGGTCTCCTCCCTCTGAGGGAAATTGCAGTCAAGATTGCTGACCTGGGCAGCTCCTGCTGGGTGGTCAGTACCTGCTCCGCGCTTTGCATGTCCCCCACATCCTGTTCGCAGGTTGTGAGGTTTTTTTTTTTCTCAAAGTGTCTCCCTTGTTTTCCACAACGACCGCGTCTCTGCCTTTCGAACAGTACAAGCACTTCTGCGAGGAGATCCAGACGCGGCAGTATCGCTCGCTGGAGGTCCTGCTGGGCTCTGAGTACGGCCCGCCCGCCGACATCTGGAGCGTCGCCTGCATGGTGAGAGGCACCTTGAAATATTCACAGCCAGCATGTCGCCGTCGCATCACTCCATCAAATGGACGGGAGACGCACACCTCGTGGGCGCATTACTGTCAGGAGCCGGCATAATGGAGCTTTTCAAGTCTGTTCCCAATCTGTTTAATGTGCGATGGGAGCGCCGTCTCGGTTCAACTGCACAGCGGGGAAGGCAGTGAACGCCCCACTGGCTCAAAGGTGTTGAAAGCCTTTAAAAGCTTTTCACATGCGAAAGACGGAAGACGATACATGACTTTGACACACTCGCGTTGGGGGTTTTTGGATTCAGCCCACACGTCAACGGTTAATGAGGCTGGTGTCAAATGACGAGCTGTTTTCCTGGAAGTTGACATTCTGAGTAGAGCATGAAGAGAGGGACAAGCTGAAATGATATAAAGGACTGAACTGAAGGGGAACGACAGCATTTACAAATTGACCTTGAGAAGCTCCTTTGATAGAGATCACAAATAGGGATACAAGTGTCCCAAATTTGTGGTCATCAGTGTGAGAGACCCCCAGCAACAGCTGATCCTATCCAATTAACTCATTGCTGACCAAATCATTGGTGTGTAAAAAAATCCCATAAAGCTAAATAGCAAATATATGAAAGAAGAAAGATGAATAATCCAATAATCTGTAGTTTTTGACTTGTGTTTGTCATGAGCGTCCACCTTTACATCCCTGCACCTCCTTTTCCCCCTCAGACCTTTGAGCTGCTCACCGGCGACTCCTTGTTTGAGCCCAAAGCCAGCGAGTCCATTTCTCTGGAGGAGGGTTCGTCTCCTGCGCTCTTATCTGACGCTGGCTCAACTCACAGCCACCTCGCTTTCTCTCACTTTTTGTTCTTCATGTCTAAATGTCTGCTGTCTCTGTACAGACCACATCGCCCAGATCGTGGAGCTGCTCGGCTGGATCCCACCGGCGGTCGCCCTGTCGGGTCGATACTCCTCCGAGTACTTTACCCGTCGAGGTATTTCTGAGGCTTATTTGCGGGCTTCTTTTTGCAACTCGGTGCTTTGACGAACCGCGTTTCTTCTTTCGCAGGTGAGCTGCGTCGCGTCGGCCCACTGAAGCCGTGGAGCCTCTACGACGTGTTGGTGGAGAAGTACCACCTCCCTCTGGAGGAGGCCTCGGGCCTTTCCAGCTTCCTTCTGGGCATGCTGGAGTATCACCCGGAGAGGAGGGCGACCGCGGCACGGTGTCTCCACCACCCTTGGCTGACCCCTTGTTAGCCTCCTAGAGACTTAGAGCCGACGCCCGCCTCGTTTCCCGGGTGCCCCTCCCAGCAGCCAGGCCTCAATCATCCCACCACGAAGCTGAGGGGACCCCCCCCTCCTAAATGTGGCTTTGTGTTCAGCATCAAATAGACTTGAAGTATCTCCAGTGGAGCGTTGCCTCGTTGCACTCTTAGTTCTCCTTTTTCCAGAGAATCGTTTCGTCAGACTGACACTGCTAGTCAGTGGGCAGATCTGCAAATGTTTTAGCTTTATGGCTAATTGGCTAATGCTAACTGCAGCTTGCTTGCTTCCCCAGTTATCTTTTATATCACTAGAAAGCCAATATTTATCCTGACTGTAAATCTGTACGTTTATGAAGTGTTTCAAAGTTAAAATGAATCAATTTTCTCCTATAAGTGCAGCTTCTCGAAGTACATTGATCGAAATTTAAATGAAAAGGCAAATATCATATATTGTATTGAATTGAAATGCTGTTTTTATAGTGAATCAAAGCTTTTATTTCATTTTTTACATTGGTGCTTTAAAGAATAAAGAGTAAATGCCACGAAAGATTAGTTAGGGTGTGTTTTATTTATATAGACACAAGCCAGCTTATAAAGGCAGGACAGCAGTTAAATGTCACCAGAGTCCAATATGGTTTTCAAACAGTGGGCGTGGCCTATCGAGAGTCATTGCAACCATTGTGGAGTGAGTGTGGTGATATAAAAAGACAGAGACTTCACACAACTGAATGTGTCACATTGTACACAATTGTCTTGTGAACTCGTAAAGATAAAAAAAACAAGTTTGTTTGACATCATTTCTCGACGTGCCGTTTATATTGGACCAAAAAACAAAAGTTCTTCATGACGTTACAAATCGTGCTGGTGGTGAAGCGTCTCTTCTAGGTGGTACTAAACTCCAGAGTCACCTTCTGTTTCTGCACTCGCACAAATGTTTTGATGTGTTGACTTGAATTACAAGGTTTTCATGACAGTTTCTGTTTGACTGTCATCTTAGGTAATAAAGTAGGGATAATGTTACCTCCGTTTGCAGTCAGACAATTCCCAGAAGTCATCTTTGACATAAATCAGCAGCTCATTCAACTTCAGTAACACATGAGCTGCTACTGCACACCTCTGCAACGTCGTCCCATCGTGAGAACTAATTTATATCGAAAAATACTTGAAAATTTACAAAATGACATCCCTCTCAGAGAGTTGGTGTGTGAAGCCCATTAGTTTATATTTCCAGCTGGCCACAAATCAATATCGACACCATAAGAACCTGTTTCTGTTGAACTTCATATGAAGTGCAAGAACACAGTCAAGTGCAGCAAGCACAGAAATCAACAGATTATGACGACTGGACATCAGGCTAAAGACGACGCCCTGCTGACGGTTCCACTGTTTTCATCACGAGCATCAAATAGAAGTTGTTTGATTTGTCCTCAATGAAACCGACTACAAGTCACCATGGTGATGCGACCGCGCCCCCTTCAACAATGACACACTGTATCTGAAGTGAACATTCCCAAATGTTTCCAACAGCTTGGAGGGACAGCTCTGCGTCTGTCAACCTATCCAGCTGTAAGCTCGGCACTCCATCAGGGGGTTCTTCTTGTAAACGACCGTGTAGCCACACTCGGTCCTCACCCGGCGACATTTCTTGGGCCATGAGGTGGGCTTCATCGGCCTGCAAGGGGGAAAACAAGAGTTGAGAAAGGGGGAAGTTTGGCAGAGTCGGTGAACTGAACCTTTTGACAATGTGACTACCTGAACTAAGAACAAGTCTCAGCTTGGAAAAAGGCAGAGATGCTTTCTCTGATTTCAAATTTGTCGAAAGCAGTAATGGAAGATGTTCATCTGGTGTCAAAGGATTCAAGTGTTGCACGTTTACAAAACTGCAAGGGCAGTGATGAGAAGAAAACAACTTAAAGATAAAGAATCGTCAGACAGCGGCAGCGTTTCAGGGTAGATGACCAGAAACGAAGCGTCCACTCACGCAAAACAGTAGAAGCCAAACTCGTGACAGAAGCACTTGTCACAGCCTCTTCGGAAGGAAACTCCAGGCTTGTAGTACTTGTCTTTGTATGAACAGAGGCCTGTGGAAGACATAAACACCACGGTCACACATGCGTCCCACCTGCATTACACCCACGTCCCAGCTCAGTCTGCAGACACGACCCTCACCTGCTGAAAATGTACTTTAGTTTGTTGCGTTTTTTTCAGTGACTATAAAACTTTGCAAAAAAAGGCTAAAAATGTCCGTCCTCGCGGCAGAACTCCCGGCGAAGCTCGGCTCGCGTTGGAGGGGGGTCGGGCACATTAAGGGCTAAATCTAGCGTCCGCATCGTGTTCCCTTTGCGTTCCTGCAGGCTGCGTGTGGAGCCTCTCCTGGGGTTCTGTCTGTCACCTTGAGAAAGGGATCAATAGGAGCGCGGTGATGTGCTGCGAGAAGCCCCGCGGGGCCCCGAGGCAAGGTCGACCGCGCAGAGGACGCAAAGTTTGTGGTCAGCCGGTTGGGGTCAGTTTAATAGCGAGCGACGCCATCGCGTTGATTGATGTGGATCGCGGTGACCCCCGTAGGCCGGGGCGGGCAGGAGTGACTGCGGGATTCTGGCTAGTAAAAAACAAAAAAGTCCATTTTTTCGTACCTTTTTTGTGGTAAACGGAGGCTTCTGTGCATCTGCAGCTCAACAGAAGAACGAGGGACAGGCAGAGAGCCGAGGCCATCAGCAGGGAGCATCCATGGACGCTGCGTTTCGGGCACGGCATGGCGAGCGAGGAAGAGGTTCCGGATAGGAATCAGAGCTTTTCGGTCTCGTGCGTCTGTCTGGTAAAATCCAGCGGCGTCCGTGTGAGAGGCGGCTGGATGTCGGCTCATATTTATGGTCTCACTTCATAGAGTGGAGAAAGCAAAAAAAAAAAAAGAAAAGAGCTACCATCCATGTTTAGTTCTCTGGTTTCTTCCCAGTGTCCAACTTTTGTCTCCGAGTAGAGGTGTGTTTGGAAGTTGGCGGCGTACTCATGCGTCCCTAAATATTACCTTTGGCTATCGCTCGCTGCGCTCAGGGCCGCGTGGGCGGGGAGGACGAGTTGGCGGGCGGGAGGGTGCTGCGCGGCGCCGCTCGGTTGGGCACCGCAGCGGGCCTCTGGAACAGCTGGAACCCCCCCCCCCCCTTTTTTTTGTCCCGCCTGTTTACCATCGACGACATTTTGTCATTTATTCCCCCTCCCCTGCTAGCGCGCACAGATGCTGACTATTGAAGCTCAACCTATTTTTAAGACTGCTGACAGCAAAGAAGAGTGAGTGGGGGGGAAAGAGAGGGGAAAAAACAACAGCTCTGTTTGTGCTGATGTTGCCCCTGGTGTGAAGGTCCAAATGATCACAGAACTGCTTTTAGCGCAACATCAAAATCCACATGATCACACTGCAGACTCTCAGAAGCCTGAGAAGGAGCTGAGAAGAAAACCAACAGCGTCTGTTCAGGCAGAGCAAGGAAATGACGGCGGTCTCGCGGTTTGCGCCCGACAAGTTCGGCCTTTATCTGTTTACATACGCTGCTGTCCATATAGCATAAAGTAAAGACGGCAATGTTGCCAAGAAGCTAAGTCCCCCCCCTTGCTAGCAGGCTGTCTGACATCTGGAGACGGGCCTCGCATTCTTTTCGAGGCGTCGGAGAGAGGACCTGCAGCAGAAGCTGTTCGATCTCCGCGTTTCTGTATCACACGCGCAGAGATCACTCAGACACACACTCGGGAGGACTGCAGTGGATGTGCGAGTGACCGCAGGACAGCTCGTGGTCAGCCGCCTTCCTTCCTTCCTGACCGCCTCGGGGCCGGTAACCAGATGACACACGCTGCCCTGGCAATGAAGAGAAAGAAAACAAACCGGACATCAAGGGATTTGGACGGAGCCCGTGGGGGCCCCGAAGAGGGGGGGGGGGGGCTGCGGGGGAGGAACCGCTGCCCCACCACCGGCCTCCTGTGTCAAACCCCACCCCCCTTCCCCCTCTTTAGTCACCCAGGGACGCTGGGGAGACTGCGCGGGCCTCGTGCAAGTGGACGTCAGTGGGATTTCTTTCTGGGTGTGTTTTTTACAGGTGGTCCACGTTGGCTTTAGGTGTGACTGACCAGCATCCAAGGAATCCAGTTTATACCAAGAGAGCAGTTTGATTCCTCAGGCATCGAACGATGCTGTTTCCTGGAGGTTGTTTGTGTCGTCGCGACAGCTTCGGGATGTCCTCGACCGTGAGTGCCAAGAAGGAGAATTCCAAGTGAGGTAATATGGAGGTGATGAAGTGTCCATAAGTAGGGGGTCCGGGCCTGATGGGTTTATTAAAACACATGACTTTCACTTGCCATTAGCTGTTCTTTGGAAGGCCGGAGGTACCGTGAGATCAGGGAGGTAGAAAAACACACTTTTCAGTGTCACATGCTGAGATATTCAGCTCAGGCCATGACATCATTCCCACCAAAGAAGCGGGTCGTTATGGAGATGTGTGCAACTGTTAATGATGCAAAAATTCTCGTTTAGGGTAACACGTGTCAAAATACATGATGCACTGAGCTGATGTAACTCTTCGCACGCAGGGAGGGCCTGAAACAAATGTCTTTATAATTGGTTTCAACTGGTTTTTACCGAAAAATAAAGAGAGAACACCTCCTCACTGAGACCAAAACACTCGTCTCCGCCACAAAACCGCAACCTCTCATTAGCCCAAACCTACGCCTAACCTAAATGACACCACAGGGGCACCCGTGGAGGACCACTGAGGCACCAGCGGTCCTTCACAAACAGGAAGCATTTGACACTCTGGGTGGAAGAAATGTCAACAGTTGGTACATTTCAGTGCTTCGGGGTGGAAGTCGGCTGAGGTTGATGAGCCTCCCATCCTTCCACAGAACGCACAATAAAACCTCCAGGAACCCGAACCCACAGCCTGTCCCTTTGTTATAATCAAACGTTTCAGCGTCTCTATCCACCCAAACCTCAGATATAGCTTATATCACAGCCACCAAGCTCTTCAGCTATTCAGCACTTTGGATGAAAAGTCTTTCCAAAGGGCAACACAAAGGAATATAAAATAACTTCTATAGGCTGTAAGTCTGCATGTAGTGTGAACTGTGTCTTTCGAAATGCAATGTTTTGGTTGAAATTAGCAGGAAGAATAAGGGTTGGGACAAAGTACAGCTGATCTAGTTTTGGTGGTGATCTCCTCGTTCAGTGGTCCAAACGCATGAAAAATAATGTCTCTGTGATGTGTTATAACAGTGAATGTTCACATGGCAGAGCTTTCTGCCTGAGCACTTCAAGTTAGCTTTGTCAAAAGGTGTGGCAATCCTACAACATGTTACCTCTGATATTTTACAGTTATTGTCTCATTACTTAGTGAAACAGGTGTATCTAAGAGAGAAAAGTTCACTGCATTCAGAACTTTTTACATTTAATTCACCTATTCAGTTCAGGGTGTTTCTACTCAGGCAAAACCAGTGCAACCTCCAGCAGCTCCAGTTATGTTCCTACTAGCAAAATGACACATAAAGTTGTACAAATATTTGTACTTGTACATTTTTACTTGTACTTTTAGCTCATCACTTTAAAAGTGTGTGGCTGACTCAGGACTTATGTAACTGTCTTCTGTGGGTGGGGGGGTAAGACCCCTCACCCTCTTCCTTTTTCAGTCAGGAAATTAGCATTGCAGCATCCCACATCCCATGACCACCTTGTGTGCTGGCTGCATGCACAGTTTTTCACCTAATTGACGGCCTGCGATTCACCCACACTCCCCCCAACCCCCGCCCCTCCCCCACCAGAACCTTTTGATCCGCATCCCGGAGAGTCCTGGCAGGACCCGACGCCGGACCGGAGCCGCAGGTATAATTTGACAACGCTGGCCGACGCTCTGTCACACTGTGTGGTAGGTCCCGGGCCGCGTGTGACCGACCGGCTGTGGTCGGTCGGATGTCCAGTTGGAGCGCGGTGGGTCCATGGGCGCCGCTCAGGGACCACACAGACACCCAAACCACCGATCGCGGCTGCAGTGTATCAGCTACATTTTTCCCACCTACAAAGGCCCGCTGCGGCTGAAGATCGGCACATCTGGCTTCACTCGGTTCATCAGCATCTGCCTTTCACTCTGCAGGATGCGATGAAGCTGAACAATGCTGTAAAAAAAAGAAAAACACGCAAGAAAACCTGTGATGCAGCCACTTACTGGCTCTCTGCAGCTTATTTTACACTTTGAAGAGAGTTTAGTGGCAGTATAGACGTTCAAGCAGCAAGCCTTTGAACAGGAGGTCGCTTGTTCGAATCCTCTCATGTGTGGTTGAGGTGTGGAAACGTAACAGCTTGTTCCAAACCTTAGCAGCACCACTGTGGGCCCATATGGACCTGCTGGATGCACAACATGTCACACAGAGCTGGCTGTAAGGTGAAGCAGGGATCTATCGCAGGCAAGCAAGAATCAGTTCCCAAACCTGCTTGTGCAAAACTTCAAAGAAGACAGTAGCGACATTTTTTTTTAAATAAAAGTAACTGCTCATCCCTAACTGTCCACCAGTAACTGTTAGAATAATGAACAAGAGATTCCAACTGTGTTTACGTGGCCACATTATTCTTGATCTGACTAGACTGTTTCAGATTGTCCCGTTTACGTGAACGCTGAATGTAATCCAATAGGTGTGTGGGTTTACATGCTATGGAATCCAGTCTGTGGATCACTCCCATCATGCTTTGCACTGCGCGCACATGCTCGTCAACACGGCCGCACCCGGAAGCTCGCCAGTGATGAACATTGATTCATCAAGCTGTGTGTTCGAGACGATGTTGATCTGATTAGTTGATTTGCTCTTTCACTCGGATTACTTATGCTACCTGTATGGAGGCCAGAATTCACTGATGTTTCAGCTTGTTAATGTTGGGCTTTGTAATAAGTGCCAGAGTGCTAAGAATAAGCGAGTGTGACACCACTGCTGGCTGGTTTGGAGTCCCACATTCGGGAATCATCTTGCTTCAAATTTTGAGCCACCACAGAAGCAACAAAAAAAAACAAACCCTTTGCTCTTCGGGGGAGAAACTCTTGTACCGTCATGGTCCCAGCTGTGTGGCATCAGGAGTCTCATCGCACGCCGCAAAATGGATGCAACACAGAATTCAATAAATAATAGTGGCTGCGGTGGCTGCTAAGAGCAGACCACACAGAGGGGGGAAGGCGCTGATGAATTTCAGGTACTTAGTGTGACAGGATGTGGATCCTCCAGTCGCAGGCGGTCTCGGGCTATGCCACCCTCTCAGCGCGCATCTGCGTGCAGCGATATTTTTGGTCCGTGTGACTCACGCGCAACACTACAGCAGCGCCGGGCGCTCTGGCGCGGCTGCTAATGACATAAATAGCTCCTGGTTCGGCTACATCACTTGGCACGGCGTTCGATCTGGGCCTCCGGGCCCCACGGATGATGTGTATGTTATTGTGAACACCACGTTGAAGCTGAAACCCACTTATAACATGGAGGTAAATATAGCAACTCTCACGGGTCACTGTTGTGTTTCGCTGCATGTGAGATCAGTGGAAAAACTGCAGAGTCGCTGCCCCCCCCCCCCACACACACACTGTTTTGCTTCGGCATCACTTAATCATGTCTCCAAGGAGCAGCATCTTTATTATTTCACTCAACTCCTGTTCACTGGAAGAAGTGCACCGCAATGACCCCCCCCGAACTTGGCTCTCCTGACAGCCTCTTGACTGGCTCCCAACAGGAAGTGGCATTAAAAATTAGCTCGTGCCCGCAGTGGCTGCGCTGCATTAGCAGCCTTGAATAAAATATTAGTGTAATCAGAGCTGTCGGCTGCTGTTTGCATGTCGGGAGTTTGTCTCTGCTGTTTTTGTTGCTGCTCTCTTTTCTTGTCCTTAGTTTTATGTCTGATTATCTCAATGAATGCAAACAATATGGAGCGTCTTCCCCAAACCAAACTAATTTTGGCAGTGTCATTTTTGTGCACGACCTTTTCATGTTTCCTTTTTCCCCTGAAAAAAACACAACTTGATTAAAACGAAGTAAGAGTAACTAAACCACTGTGTTTCAAAGCAACTACTTACATTTTATTCTCGTGAAGAGTTACTAAATGAACTTTCTGAAGTAAATAGCAATCTAAATCTGCCAAATGCTTAATGATATGTGAGTGCACATTATATTCAGTTTATGTCTGTGTGTCCAATGAGACATGTATACATATATATGTATACATAGATTCCTTGTGTTACAACAGATACTTTGTAATTAAAGACCAGCAACATGCTCAGTGGTTTCAATGACTGAGTCGACGTGTTGTTTTTGAATGTAAAATATCTTTATTCGACCTTGTCAAAATGTGTTTCAAGAACAGAAATTGTCATCATGGTGAATCGGAATACTATTCACAAATAGGAATTAATTAGACGCTATAATCTTTTTTTTCAAACCAAAGTCGCGATGTCATCGGAATCCATGAAAAGCCGTCGGTCCGAACGCTCGATCGGGCAACTTTTATAAACAGACTTTTTTGTACATTTTTGGGTGTTTTTTTTTCAACAAGCAGTCAACCATTAGTGAGTCAAGAACTGAATCGGAGATGTCCAGTCTGATGTGACGGAACGACACTCGCCACACATCATACCGAGTAACATAGAAAGTGAACGGAAAGGAAAGAGTCTGCAGTAAACACATAAAACAAAGAATTCTTTAGAAATACTTGACAAATATCAGTATATCATTCTTTTGTTATAGAAAACCAAAACTGATTGATTCTTCTTTTCTTTTCTTTTTTTCTCATGGTAAAACACAATGGTTGATGATATTTTGGCAACATCTGCATTTCAGGAGTTAACAGAAAGTCAACTAGTATCATAACATAAGTCACTGGACAGTATTCGTCTCGACCCCTCACCCCCACCCCCCACCCCCCGACCTGCCCCACCCCCAACAATATGTCTTTATACATGATATTGCATGATAAAAAGATGAGAAAATCATTGACATATCAATGACATTTACATAGTCCGCAAACATTTCGTTTGTGACTCGAGATCGGAAACGACTTCTAATCGACTCCTTTATTCGCTTGTGACTCTTTTCCACGTCGTTGGATGATCTCATAATTCAAGACTGAGGCAAAGTCAGCTCAACAATCCAATCAAGAACCATAAACTAGATTAAAAAAAAACAACAAAAAAAATCAAGCCGTTGCTTCTTTTAGGGTTTGAATATCAAAATCTTGTTTTTTTTTTCTTTCCCCAAAGCAAGGTAAAAACCCGTGAGGGTAAATAAGCCGCAACTTTCTCACCTCTCTGACTTGAAACTGAATTGACCTCAAGTCCGTAGTGAAACCCATCAAGCTTCAGAGCTCGGTCCGTAGTCTCCAGTAGAAAAAACTACAGTGTCACTACTTGTTTTGCTGGTTCTGCACCACATCTGAATTGAATCAAGAGTTCTTAGAGGCACCTGGAGTGGTACAAATATGTGCTCATCAGGGTTAAGGTATTGTCAGTTCCTTTTTTTTTGTTAAGGTGTTTTTTTTTGTCAGTTCATCATCAAGTCCTCAGGAACGGAGTCGTACCTGGAGAGGAGACCGAACCAACGGTCACACAGGTAAGTGACCCTTGGAAGCCTGACGCGGCCGCTTGGGCCTCAGAGCTTGTTTTGTGTTTCCATTGATGTAGAGTTTCTGACGTACAGTGCACCCTCGGCCTGTGAAAGTGTTTCCCGAAACTGATGCCCCCTATAGGAGAAACTTGGATCCCGTTACCTTGCTCAGGAACGTATCGGTAGCAAAAAGAAAAAAGAAAAAAACACGTCTCGCTATATGACGTACACGAGGTCCGTTCCCATTTTTTCTCAAACGTCCGCACAGTTACTCCAAAGTCATGTAGAAAAGAAACTTCTAGAGGGAGGGGCCCAGCTCTTCTACCCTAAGATGGTTGAAATATGTAGGCCAAGGGTCTGTGCAGCAGCCTGCATGGACAGTGTTGTTAGATTCAGCAAGACGGCCATTCTCATATTGTGTTAAAGGCCCAGCTTGGGAAACCCAAGCAGTGCTATACTAGTCTAAGGAGCTGCGGGGCAATGGGTCATTCAAAGGCGCAACTGCACTGCGAGAGCGTCGACTCTTCAGTTGTGACCGATCATTTCTGTAATGAGCCTTTAATACAGTACTGTGTACACAGCTTCCTGAGAGTTAGCTAGCTACCGTTCTTTAAAAAAAAACAAAAAACAAAAACACTGCACATCTAGCTATCTGCTCATCTGTAGATAGTGTAGGGATGCACCAATAACCAATAGAGGGTACCTCACAGACCCAACCTTTTGACCCGTTTGTCCCGGTCTTAGAGTCCAATTAGAGTCCCTAATGTTGGTGAAATGGCGTTGCCCGATACTGAAACTTGAAGTCCTTGATGGATGTGTTAACAGTGCATCCCTAACAGAGCCTAGCATGGAACACATGTCAACACACGATGAGCCCCCCTCATTTGGCAGCAGCGTCCTAGTCATGTGGACCAGAACAGCCCCCCGACTGTAGCTGACTTCTTGCCTCAGATGGATTCATCGTTTTGCAGTGCGATCGTTCCTTTCCCCCCCCTCACGCGGGCCGAGCGCGCCGCTACTCTCGCACGACGCTAATTTTTGATTCTCGTCACGACTTGACCCAGGCTTTGGGGAGGTTCAGTTACAGTGTGTCAGCCTTAAGTGCTGTGCCGAGAGGAATGAAAGCCCCCGCGGTGCCCTGGATTACACCAGCCCGCTTTTGTCGGCGCTCTGAATCCTGCCGCGTCGCCGGCACCGTGACTGTCGCTGTCACAGACGGAGACAAATCGAGAGGCTTTAGCTTACGGATGCCGTAAGGTTGCTCGAGGAAACGGTGCTAAGTCACGCAACTTAAACCCTCCACGTCATCAGCCCGAAAGAACGACCTCGCAGGTAATCCCATTTATTAAATGGGTACTGATTTGGTGTTTAGACAGAGTTAATTCATCGAAATGAGGAAACTGGGATCGAGCCAGTTTTTACATTAGTTGTCTTCATTGTCTTCTTTAGAAAAAAACTGGTTTTAGAAATGACATTTTTGGGTTTACTGGTGTGTCGGTGGTCGCTGTCGTAAACACATCGGTTTGGACAACAACCGCGAGTGCTACATTAGGTTAGGAACAGTAACTGGGGCGGGGTCGGTGGTTTGTCACAATAACAAATGCTACATGAATAATTCAGTCCATTTCACTGAGGATGGTCAGGGAATGTCACCTGCATTCCTTTTAGGATTCATCTGAGCAACCCCGAGGGATTTTCACATTCTCCAGTTTAACAAATGACTGCAACACATTGTATTTTCCCTTCTCTGACTCCTCCAGCATGGTCAGGGTGGAGGGCCTCATGCAAGGTCCATCTGCTCTGTACTCAATACAAAACTTAGACATTTGTGAAAGCACAGAAGCTCAGACATTGTTGTTTAGGGACCACACTGTACGATACTGGTTGACCTCTAGACAGCTTCTTTCTTTTACTTTTTTCTACTCTACAACAATGGAACTCAGAAGGATCAGACAGTAGATCTGACTCTCTAAATGTCATTTCAAACATGACAAAGGCCTGAGTCCCAATGCCTGGCTGTTACATTCATCAGACTGCTTTTTTCACTGGGCCTTGGATCTGATTCTAGCTGACAGGGCAGATTTTGAGGGAACACAGGGTACATCCCGGACAGTTCACCACCCCACCACTGAGCAAACACCAAGAAACACACACATACTCACACCTACAGCCAATTTGGATTCACTAATTTACTTGACTTGCATGTGTTTGGACTCTGAGACAGATGCAGAGATTGTGCACAGGCATCATTTTGATGAGTCCTTGCATGAGGCCCAACTTGACAGAAGTACAATGTATTCCCAAAATGAAACAAGAAAAATGCCAGAGTAATTTCTAATGGAGACGTCCTCAGTGTGGCAATCAGTTACTATCATAGGCGATGGTTAACTTGGTGCTACCTGATTGGTTGATATCGTACTGGATGAGGGGAACAAAATCCTCACACAATTTGGAAAATGTCACCAACATTGCAATTCAACAAAGTTGACTTTAGTGATTCACAGGTACTCAGACATCAAACTGACATGGCTCCCTTCGCTCTCTTTACAATGGTCAGGAGTGAATTTGCTGTTGCTTCCTTCCTAAAAAAAACTGTCTTTCAAAAACGCAAGATCAGAGTTGATTCAGTTTGGCCTCAGAAGGAAGTCACAGTTTTTTCCTACGCGCTTTGTAACTTAGTGTTGTGTTACAAATGGAACTATTTTAAGCTAATTTACCACAAGCAGCGCAGGCAGCATGCTGAAGACCTGAAGTCTTGACCTCAGTTTCTCAAGAAATCCTAATTATAGCTCCGCCCAACTGAACGCAAACTGTTGTCTCCCACAGCTGAATGATCTTAACGGTAACTTTGAAAATAATGTCTTTTTCTGACTGACATTTAGAGTGTTTTGTTTGTTCAGTTTTAGGCGGGAGGGACTTTGGGACTCCCATTAAGACTGCTCGCGTTGCTTCTTCATAGAGGCATGTAAGTGACATCACCTTAAGACAATGCAGCACTTGGGGCCGACTCGGACAGCCATATTCACACAGTCTTAAGACATCTGTAGAGTAAACTGGTTGCTTGTATGCTGGAACCGTAAACTGCACACTGGAGTGGGGGTGTCAGGGGTTGGGGGCATCGAACGTGTGAGCCGTCATGCCGAAACAAAAAGAAACAAAGGGGGTTTTTTTCTGATCGATTTGACACCCGGAGTGAAATCCAACAGCGGTTAGATTGCCTAAAGGCCAACCAATGAGGAGATTCTATTCAGGGTGTGCTTTTTAATGAGGGAAGAAGTGTCTTTCTGGGGTCAAAAACTTGTGATCGCAAAGAGTCGCTTTGACTCATGGTGTCCTGCTTTTCCAGCAATTAGCCAGCTAAGGTGCCCCCCCATGTAGTCCACCAAATCAGTAGTGAGGAGTTGTAAGAACACAACAAATTTTGTGCGTACTCTTCCAGCACGAGGAAACACTGAAACCAAGGGTAGTATACTACACTCGAATGCATTAGAGTCAGATGAGGTTTTGTCGTCGGCTGTTTCTGTCAGCAGTAATGCTATTTACATTGTTCGGTATGTACAGTAGAGAATCTCCCAGAGATGTTAGGTTCTGTAAAGCTGCGATGGGGGGTGGGGGGCTGGGGGGGGGTTACTCCGTTTAAGTTCCTCGCGTTTGAGAGTCCTCCGATGAAGAGCCATACGAGCCTCTGCCCGCTGGGTGTTTGGGGTGGCCAAAGGAAGTGGACTCTATCGGCGGGTGGTGGGTGTGGACTCAGTGGAGAGTATCGATAATCTGCCCTCAGAATGCCCACGACACGCAAACTCAAAGTCGCGAGGTTTGGGAAGAAATCACAAAACAAAAAAAAAAGTAAAATAACGGTGGACTTTATGGTTCTTCATCGTCGGGATTGGATTTCTCACACAAATTAGGACTGTAAATGCAGTATTTCTTTTTTTTTATCATAAAGGTATTCATTGAGAAAGTCGCTTGTTTAAATGCACTGTACAACTTGTATAATTTTTTTTCAAAATATAGTATATCCCAGTGTGTTAAGTTGTTTTTTTTTTCCTCGTATGTTACAGAATCCTGTACACTTGGTGTCTGCATTGAGCTTGGGTGATATCCTGAACATTGGAGAGGAGAAGAAGAAGAAGAAGAAGAGGAAGAAGAAGAGGAGGAAGAAGAAGAAGAACAGAAGGAGGAAAAAGAGTAGAAATAGAGAAAGAAGGAGCTGTTCTCGGGTGCCGCCGCCGCCCTCAGTGAAGACGCTGGACGCCGTACCGCGGCTCTCTTCTGTCCCGAACCTCAATCTGCAGGAAACAAGACGACGCAGATGAAGGGGTGAGATCTATCAAACATTTTTTTTTTTTTTTTTTACCAATCACAGCTATCGATTTATCTGTCATGCAAAAGACGTTTTGGGAGAACAGTAAACAATCACAGAGGTTGTGTCGGGAGACCCTGAGATGAAAGCTGGGAGCAGCTGTATAAGGGTGAAGGACCTCTGGCAGCTGGTGTCTGGTGTCCATTTGAAATCACTGTACTCTGTGTGGTTTTGTGATTATCCACCTGTGGTCCGGGGACCCCCTGGGAGAAGGCTGCAAGAGACTGTCAAACCAAAAATTTTGCCTATGGATTTATTTTGAAAGTTCCTGTCCATCTATATTCCTCAGAGAGCATGTCATCCTGCCCTTTGGCTTCACTCTAATGTTTTGGCTAATCAGACTTGGTGGGACACCTCTCTAATTACAATGCATCCGACTTTAGCTTTAGCCCCAATGTGACCATTAACTTTCACACACCCTCTGTTCTTTCTTTTTGTTGGAATCAAGCGCCTCGACTGACTTTTTGATCTATGTTTCCACCTTTGCACTGTTGAAAGTGCAAGGGGCCAATTTTACTATTTCACCACTATTAAACATGGCCAGGCCGGATCTTATTGAGATAGAAAGCACATGGTATTCAGCATTTTTAAAGCAAGTCTTCTGCATTCTTGCTGGTCCAGCATCTCAGAGTGTGACTCGGTCATCCCAACACAATCTCTGTCACATGCTGCATTCCAGAAACTCTCCGACTGTGATACAAGTGAGCGTAAATCAGAATCAGCCCTTCATATGCTTACCTTGCAGCACGCATCACTGTTGTATCGAGTGTTCTCAAGCTGACACACTCGACTTATAATGTCACATAGCTTTGCTTTATGGTCTGCTGATCTATGAAGATCCTGCAGTGTTTGATGACACTACTTCCACTGCCTTTGTACTTTACACATACACACACACATTCTACAAAAAAATAATGCACATAAAGATTCCTTAAGCAAAAGTCAACTTACCCTTGACACAGCAAAATCTGCAAGGACAAAAAAGAAGAAAAAGTGTTGGCATATACACAGCGAGACGAGAGCAGGGAGAAGTGCATGTTTGGGCAGAAACATGAATGTGCTTATGTAAGTGAGAGTTACGTGTTGGGTCGTCGCTTGCTGGTGCAGTAAAACAGTACCTGTGACCACAGTGTTCCTTTGTTCATTCAGGTCACGTTACCGCCCATAATGTCGATACAATTCAGAGCAGAAACATTGGATCAAGCTCTTGAAGTGGTAAGACCTCCTAGTCACAGTTGGTGCAGTTGTTGGCACAATGGCTGTTCAGGAATCGGTGTGTAAGCCATCTCAGGTGTGTCTTTCTCATCAAACACCCATATCAGGCCTTGCAAACCGACTGAAAGAGGCCTCACTTTGTGCCCCCTACTGGTGGTATGAATGCAGCACATGCATCCCACATGTGACACAATGCGCAAGACTTTTGGGGGAACTATAGAGAAAGTCATGTCGCAAGTACTTTAAAAGTACTGGTCGCCTAGCACTAGTACTAGTTCCCGGCTGCGGGCTAGCAGAGCCTGTGACCCGTTCGTGTTCTCAACATGATGCCAGGGGGGGCTCAGGGCAAGACCCCGTTAACGCGCAGTCCACAGTCTTTTGGCCAATGGCCGTCGTCACGTGATCCAAAGGGGACTTTAATTTGTTCAAACACATAAGTGAGTGTGAAAAAGAGGCAGTTTCACTGATGGAGCATGAGATGCGTTAAATGTGTAAAATCTCTGAGACTGCCGGTGAGGTTAATCAGATAAGAAGAGGAAGACACACCCACGCGCTGGAATATCTCCAGTTACCATAGCAACCATCACAAAGATAGACCGTCGGAGAAGCGAGACATCTTATGTCACTGTTCGCTGTCTTTATCTCCCAGTTTCTTCCTCCCTCCTTCCCTCTTTTTCCTGCTCTCTATCAGTCTGTACATCTCTCAGCTTACTACGGTTCATCATGGACCCCTCTCTTTCCCTCTCTCCCTCTCTCTTCCTCTTTCTTTCTCTCTCCCACCTTTTGGTGTCTGAATCCATGCTCACTGTGTTCATGGAGTCACATCAAACACAGTAACTCCCATACAAGGAAACTTTTTATTGTTTGTGCACTACACCCTCTGCGCTCGCCCAACCGCCGCCGCCCTCTGCAGAACACCCCCTTCCCCACTCCCCCTCTTTTCATACTGCTGAAACAATGCGTTTCAACTGTCCTGATGCAACATCATGCAAACTGTCAGAAATCCCCGGGAGGACTCTCTCCTGCTCTTCGATTCGGCACTGAAAGCAATTTGTCTGAAGATACTGGGGTCAGGCTGGAGAGGGTTCATTTTCCATCCAGCCGCGCAGCTCACGTTCCTGCTAGGCAGTCTCCCAGTCCCGGATCCCCCCCCCCCAATGAATGAATAATGCATCTACTGTAAACGCTTTGAGAGCTGAGAAATTGTAAAGAAAAAGCACTAAACAAATACAAAGATGTTTATGATAAAATTACAGACTTAAATCAGACAAACCTCTTCCACTTCACACCCCACCCAATTGAATACACCTACATTTTCGCTTATTTATACAAGCACAAAAAGAGAGAAAGATTGCAGAACTGAAAGAACGCATATCATTGGGATCTTTTTGATTGTCGCCATATTTGAGGGATTGATCTACAAACCTTTGTTGTCTGTCTGCAGGTCATCAAGGTAGAAGTCCGTCTGTCGGTTGCCGAGGACGAAGGCGAGGAACGAGAGGATGAGGGCGTCCAGGATGCCCATGATGGCCAGCATGTAGGCCCAGCGGACCGAGCAATCACCCAGGGCGTACTTCCCCGCGTGCTCGCCGCACATGTCCCGGATCACCTCGGCGTCCCATCCGTCGGGAAAGATCATGCAACCCAGCACCAGGCACACTCCTGCAGGGTGGAGGGAGGGAGGACCGAGGGGTTAGCCGCGTGGCTGGAATTCGAGGACTTGTTTTTCAGAATACAACTCAACAGAACAGTCGTTTTTAGAGTTAAAACTGAAGTATTTCTTTCTCTAATGGGAAATGATTCTGCTTCATTTGCCTGCAGCAGCTGTTGAGCATCTGTTTGGTTAAAACTAGTCATGGTTCAGTGACTAAGGGGGGTTTGATTGACCTTTAGGAATGGGGTCAATAGCCATGATGTAATGGTTTAGATTGAGTGTCATGGTAATAGCACAAACACAACATTGTTTCATTGAAGTTTATGAAGGGGGTGGGGGGGTATAGTGGTTTGCACCCCTGCCTCACAGTGAGAAGGCTCTCCCAGGTGTGTGTTTTCAGTTTGTGGGGAAAAAGGTTCAAGTTGGCTCACAAGCTGATTTTGCAAAGTGTAATGAAACAAAGAAGACATGAACAGCAGGATGCAGCGGGAGCAGCCCAGTGTAACCATTGCAGAATAACAGTGGTACCAAAGCCCTTCTGCTAAACCAGTGTTGGTGAGAATGTGGAGAAGCAACACGCTTCTCCAAACACAAACAACAGAATCCCAACAAATTTCAAGTTGTTGTTGGAGATTTTGAAATAAAACAACATAAAATGTAAATATTTTCAGGATATTCTTGCATTTTTCGATATATCAATGCGATTAATCCACTGATCAGGTCCAACTTGGGTCAAACTGGGCTTCATTGTAGCGCCTACATTAAAATAGGTCAATGGGAAAATCTCTCCTCTCATTTCACCTAAAGGAGACTTATGATACCTGTAACAAAATAACAGTGAGTGCTGGTAAAAAATCATCGTGCAGGTATCTACTGAACAACTCACTCACTTGTTCAGTTAACTCGTTTGAGATAATTAGGTTCAAAGTTGAAGGATTCAAAGTGTTTTGAGCAGTTGAGTATGGAGTATTTCTCCACTGGCTGACACAACCTCATCACAAAAAAAAAGAAATAAAAAGCTAATACTAATGGATGCCTACTAACAACATGGCAGCAGATGGCGAGATGACGAGGCTGATATCAAATTACAAGCACTCATTGCGGCGTGTCAGCAGGCTCGGAATTGCTGAGAGGCTGCCGGGAAGCTGGTCAATCAAAAGCAAGTGGACTTAAAAGCCTTAAAGAGACAGGAAGCCAGAACCTCTCTTGGAGGAAGCCATTTAAGAAGACTGGACGTTCCTATTTAGCTTGCAATAAGGCTCGACTGACAGGCAGAGGTAATGCCGACGAGAATCGCACGATTGCCGCGTCGATCGATGAACACGGCCCCTGACTACTGCGCGCATGTTAGCTTAGGGGCCCCGGATCTGGGAAATTAGGAGCATCGGTTACTTGATATGCTTTTGATAAGTGGTGTGGGCAGTATATGTGCCACAGCATTTGATTGGACAATCTCACCATGCTGGTAATGTGTGTGAGCAGAGCAGTAGTGTTAATGCTAGTAGTGGTCCAACGGAAACACGGTGCACAAGGCCTGTACACATTAGTCACCATGAGGCAATAAAGAGAATGCAGGAGTGTAAAACATACGGATCACACACAAAACTGCATGCCCGGAAAGAGAAGCAAAAACACACACACACACACACACACACACACACACACACACACACACACACACACACACGTACAGCTCCGAGGCCCCCGG
>JAUESF010000070.1:20170386-20182278 GCA_032274765.1 Malacoctenus tetranemus | reverse complement strand
AATTTTCGTTATTATTTAGTTCAGTTAACGAAATTGTTTTTTCAATTTTAGTTTTCGTTTTTTCATTCGTTTTCGTTAACTATAGTAACCTTGGTTCTCCAGTGACCTGGTCGTGTCCATTCCTATAGATTTTGCAGTTTCACAAGTTTAAACCAGCAGGAAGTCCCAATCTGATTGGCAAGGGAATGCTACGGTGCCTCTAAGGTGATTGCAAACTTCATAGATTTCACACAGCATTTCTGCTGAGAGTCTACCTGCTCCTACTTGCACCTCCTGCTACCTGCTTATTTTCTCAACAACTTTAATATGAAATGAAACTCAACCTTAGATTTAGCAGACCCATGTTTTACAAAACACAAATCAAAATCTTCAGCACCATGGAAAAACAATTAATAAACTAAAAAACCTGCAGGATTGCTCAAAGAAGATGGAGCAAATCAAAAGTCTTTGGTCACTGTGAATAATTCAATGTGCACCATAAAACAGTAAAACAGGCAAGAAATTCCCACAAAGCTCATCACATACAATAAATAAAATCCAAAATTCCATTTTCCACCCTAGTTCATCGATTTCCACTATTCGACTTGTTTTTACTCTCCTGAGGAGTTACTGAAATGATTGCAACGCTTCATGAAGACGGATTATTTTCTGTTAGTTGTTTTTGTAGTTAGTCACTTTGAAGCTCTTCTGCCTGCTTCATAGTGTTTTTATTCGGTGAAGAGGTTTTTTGTATATCTTGTGTGTTTATTTCATCCAATTCACTTTTTGTTAATTTAGTTATAGTTGCTCCGTGGAGGCTTTTGGAACTTTCTTTTGAAGGTTCTTTGAGTCCTTGTTCCTTGTTTTTTTTTTTTTTATTTCTCGTTGGCCATGACTTTCGCTCTGATCACCAACTTTGAAATTGGAACATACTGAGGGCTCAACCTCCATTAACGTTTTGTGCCTCTTGATATCCTTTTTTTAAAAAAATTGTGAATAATTGTATTGTTAATAAGTTTGTATTCAGCCTCCAGACATTGTGATGGGACAAAATTATATCCTTTTCTTGTCATTCTTTTCATATTTTCATTTCAGGAATTCCATTCTTAGTTTAATCTGACTTTCGGGCATGTGAAAATTTTTGATATTTTCAAAAATCAATCATCTTTTCCTGTGGTAGTGAAATAGTAGAATGTTTTGGGACAGTGAAATCAGTTATAACATCAGATTTTTTAAGTTAAAAGTGTGATAAAATGTGCCTATCGTATCATCTCTTAAAGCCTCCAAAAGTGCCGGTCGTAAGTTTACTATCAAATATTGTTTGTCGAAAAGTAAAAATCTCTGATGTCATTTTGTTGTATTCTATAAAGTGTCATTATTCCTTGAGCTTGTCCTTAAGATTTGAATATTTGATCAAATTGGGAACTGGTCCTGCCTGAGTTCCTTGGCATGGTTCCTGCTGCAGTCCAAAGGGATGCAGCTTGGTCTCATGTCCTGGAGTTCTGCTTCAAGCCTGCTCCCCAAGTTTACAGGAAGTCACTCCTGGAGCCTCCTGACCTTGCTGTGGTCGATCACTCGAGTGGGGTTCTCTTGTGATGAGGCCAGCATCAACCCGGCCTGCTCCTGCGATCTCACAGGAAGGGTCTGCTCTTCATCGCTCTACATCAACTTGAGCTCCACTTCCTCCGCCTGTGCCTTCTTCTTGGCACACTGTTTCAGCTTCCTCTGTCCTCTCTCCGAAGCCTGTTTTAGTTGCACTCTGTTCTCTTCCTTCCGCTGCTGCCTTTTGTGTCACAGGAAAGTCAGCAAGGCTAATATGGTGTGCTCCAATGCCACCAGTCTTTTTCTGTTTCCCTCTGATTATCAGTTCCTGAGCAGGTATCTGAAGCTCTGGTTACAAGCAGGTCAGGATTTCAGTTAGTTTCTCCAGTTTTTCCATTAATAAGCAAGCTGTGGGAGGCAAAATATTCAAATTTAAAGCCCCTCTTATTCAACTTGGCATGTTCAATGACATTTAGGTGGGATTCCTGCAACATTGCTGATTGAACTTCTTCTTTCTTTAGTTTGGACAAGACTTCCTATTTGTTTATCAGGCCATGTATAGTTTTTTATTAAAAGGAAATTTATCTGTATCCATTCCATCTGAAGTAAATTCCTCCCCAACTTCACTGAGACTGGGGAGCCTGTTCCTGCCCATGGAACAAAAGAATATAAACAAATAAAATGAGAACATGCATAGTTACAGGGACAGAGAACTGAACAACTTCAATCGCAGGGTCTTTTTAACTTGACCTCATTAAGCTTTTTGCTGGCAGCTCAAAAAGGAAAATTCTTCTAAGTCGATTTAGAAGGGCCCTTACTTTTGGCAGCAACCCAGTTTGAGAATGAGCCCCAACTAACTTTCATTTAATAATTGTCCCTGACTCAGTCCTTTTAGATGTAACTTTGAAAAGTGAAGCCCAGGAGAAGAATCAGTGTGTCTATTTGTCCCCAAGGAACTGCAGGTGGTGTTCTCCTGAGTGCCTGGAGCTTCTTTTGTGCCTCTCTCCTCTTGCAGAGCTGGAGGTGCAGTTCTGTGCTCTCACCTCCTTCCTCCTCTCAAACAGCTGCTCAATCTGCTCCTTTAGGGTTCTCTGGTGCTCTGATGACTATTTCTTTGTTGCCTTTTTGACATGTCCTTGGTAGATCCCTACGTGGTTTCATAGTCTGTGGACCCTCTTATATATGTTACTTACAATCTTGTTGAAAGAGGCCCTGAAACATGACCCTGTTCTCTTTCCGCCCCCCCCCCCGAACCTTCATGCATGCTATTTGTTATGAAGGATGGGTGGGTCTTCATGATCGAGATGCTTTGTTGTTTTCAAGACAAAGAAATCTGTTGCATCGCCAAACCTTGTAAAGGAACAACTGTTTCATTTTGAAGATCGAAAAAATCACCAATCCGATAGGCTCCTTCTCTCTGTCGGCTGCCTCGTTGCCATCCAGTTCGAGCCTCTCTTTCAGTAAAGTCTCCACAAATACTTTTAGTGGTGGTTCTGCCAAAACTTCTTTCGTGCTTTGGCTCCATTCCTTGATTCTCTCCATCTGTTCCTCTTTTTCTTTAATTTTTGCATTCACTTCTCTGATGTCCTCCTAGATAGTCAATAGTTGTAGTTGTTGGTTCATGAATTTATGACCTGATTTCTACAAAATACAACCCTTCTTTTTTTCCTTGCCGGAACCCTTTCAGTTCTGTTAAGCTTGCCATATCTTCTTCACTTTCCCACTAAGTCACTGCTAAGCAGCTCTAGCTCCAACATTTCTCTCAATGTAACTTTTTGTCCTTTCTTTTCCAGAATGTCAGGCTTCATTAGCCATCCTTCCCCCTCCTCATGCTTATTGTGGTGTTGTATTAGCCAGCTGTAGGGAGTATTTCTGTGATTTCTCCTCTTCTCTCTGGAAGAGAGATTTCTTTACTGAGCTGCCATCTCGACAGCATTCTGAACTGGAAGAGGCTGAATCCAGTCTTTTACCTCACCAGAGTTTATCTTTAAACTCTCCTACGCTGTTGCCCTCACCTGAGGAATGACTGTAGAGTTTTGCCCTGATTGATCAAATGGGTCAACTGATGCCCTTTTTCACTGTATTATTGAAATCAAGTTGCGCATATTAGTGAAGGACCTTCAGCTCTCCAAGTACAAAACAGAGGTTTTAGTCATATGTGAGAGAAACTTTTACTAAAACTGCCAGATTGGAAACCTACCCAATTCATTAAGAACCTGGTGTGATTTTGGACTGAGATTAATTTTGTTCCTCACATCAAAGATGTAACAAAGACAAGCTTTTATCTTATGAAGACAGTCCACACAATTGTTTCTTAGACAAGCATGGAGGTGCCATTGCAGACACTTTTTTTCTTGTGTGCTACATTTTTATGATACCCTGTTCCGTGTTCTTCTCGTCTTTAATCTCCAACTTCCTCAAAATTCAGTCGTATGAACACTGATGACAAGGGTCAGAGGCAAGCCTACTTTACACCTGTTTCAACATCCTCTCTGTTTGTTTCAGGATCGTTAGAAGTGTCTTTAGTTGTTTCTTTAATCTTTATGGGCTTGTACTTTCTTACTTATGGGACCTGCTTTTACCAAATCAACCCTGGTGCAATCTGACGTCCTCTGGCACTGGCCTCCTATTCGTACCGAAAACCAGAACTAAGACCCGAAGGGAGGCTGCATTCAGCTCCTACTGCCTGTGTTTGTGGAAAAGCTGCCACAGTGTCTTGGAACTGAAGAGACAAGCAATGTTATTAAAGGGAGGTAAAGACTCACCTTTGAATCAGGCTTTTAAAGGGGATTATCATGTAAAACTCCAAGTTTGCAAGGCTTGTCAACATACCGTATTTATGGGTGTTTGACCTGCCCCTGAGCTTTAAAGATGTGTGGTAAGACCACAAAATCTGTATTTAGGAGGCTAAATAAATGTACATTTATGGTATGTAGCAAGCAGGTCAGTTTTTTATAGACTGTTGAACAAGTTTGAAAAATTAACTTGAGTCTTCCCTCCTCTACCTGAATCTCCTCACCTCAGCTTAGAGAACTTTGGGCTACCAGCCTCAGAGGACCAAAGGGCCCGGTGGTATCATTTTATTTTGAAAGGACATTTAATGACAACAGTAGGAAAAACCTGTACATCAATCTTAAGACTTTTAGCATTCAGCAGAATATAATTTGTTGTTTGCTCCGCCATTACCTCTGAGTTTCATCCACTGTTTGCCTGTGAGGGCTGAGTCCCACTCTGGTTACAGCCAGGGTAGCATGTTGTGCCTGAGGCTTAGATTCTACTTCTCCATAAAGTGCTGGATGCAGACACAAAGAAGCTCTCCATTGACAGAGACCTGGTCGGAGAGCCTCTCCGTAGGTCAGTGTGTGCCCCCAATTTTTTCAGGTCTCTGTGGTTATGGAAGTGGACTCCAGAGTCGAAGTGTGGCTGAGCTTTTACGCGTGAACTTCGGTGTAAACTGAGTTACTTCTCGATGGAGAGTCTATATTTTTGGAGGTAAATCTAGAAAGACGAGGCTCTCTGTTAAGCTCTGTAGTGTAACGAGACACGGAGTATAAAGAATACAAAACCTTTTGTGACATTTCACGTTTTTTTTTGTCTTGTCCTTTTCTGTTTTATTTTGAAATCTCACGTTGTCTCTTGTTTTGTTCTAAAAGTGCATTCAAATAAAGTTTGATTTTATTTTTGTTCAGTCCTTTTTTTTTACTGCATGAACAGAAACCTTGCTGCATGGTTGCCAAAGTGGCCCCTTTTAAATGATGGGTTTAAGTTTGTGAATGAGGGATGGTCACAGCTGCTCCAGTGATGCTACTGGTGGCCTGCAGTCTGTCACTTTCACGTTTTCAGCCAAACTTGGCTGTTTAGAATTGAGGCTGAACAGGTCTTGAAGAGTGGAGTTGTGGTCTGAATAGATTCGAGTGGAAAAGCGATGTCAGTGAATGACTGTAGAATCCAGTCCCTCACCTTTTACAGTTTTACTGGCTTGCTCTGTTGGTACTCCTTCCCAGCATTTATTGCTGTTTTTCTGACACACTTGCAGTTTTTTCTTTTTTTGTTGGATGAAAGCAGACTGAATGTTTTACTGTCTCAACTCTATCTTCGCATAAGAAATCCTTTGAAGACTGTGAATTGGATAGTGCTTCTTGGTTAGCTTGACCAAATCCTGTCAGTTTACCATAAGCAATAACAGTAATCTATCAGACAATGGGATGACATCCTAACTGTCATATCCTCCTGTTATTTTGGAGGATCTTTTTTGCTTCTTATTCTGAAAAACATTGTCATTCTGTGCCTTCAAATTTTGGCTCGAAAAAGCTGTGCTACTTCCCCCCCTTTTTTAAAAGCTGTCATAACATCTGTGTTTGTGTTCTGCCAATGATCCAGCTTTGAATGAGTGCTAGAGTAATGGGCAATTCAACAGTAAAGGAGTATAGACTGATTATGTTTGTGTAAAACATTCAACTATTTGGTGATGCTCCAGGGCCAAGAAGGTTGTTGTCCAGGGTAGCAACGTGGCTCATCTCCTGGAGCTGCAGGCACTGGCCATGAGCCTTAACCTTCCCACTCACCTGGTCCAAGATGCCGGACTCACCCAGGTAAGAGATTTGAGCCATATGCAGTTTATTTTGGAGTGGAAATGTTTGCGTCACATGTTGCAAACTACTGACAAAAATGTTTTTATACAAGGCTGGGGTTTGAATACACATGAGAAAGTCGTCTCTAACTGCTGTCTTTGGCAGGTGGAATCTGGCTCCCGTACTGTCCTGGCCATCTTGGGGGAGGAGGAGATGGTGAACAATGTGACTGGTAGTCTGAAGTTGCTCTGAACAGCTTTGAAGTCACGTCTTTATTTTCAGAGCAGTGCTACATTGTATCCAGGAGAGGGCAGCATTTAACAGCAGCCAGGAGAGTCATGACATGCAAGGGTGACCCTGACCTTTAAAAAAAAAAAAAAAAAAAAACTGATTGGGACATTACCCCTTCTCCCAGGAGCAAACACTGAACCCTCCATGTTTTGTTTTGGTCTGAGCCCTTCAATCATGGCACAGTTGTGTGATGACAGGCTCCTGGATGTGGCTTTTCTGTTTTCTTTCCAAAAAACAAAACACACACAATGACTGATTTTTGTAATAAGTTTTCATTCTGAAATTTGGCAAAGTCAGATCGTGTTTGTTTTCAAATGGCATGTCACGTCGACTGTTAATTTGCTTCGATACAATTCTACCTTCACATCACATTTGGATTCGCTACTCTCAAGTGACAGAAAACTTTGTATCGATGCTTTGTGAATGCTCTTGTTTGATGTAATTACGATGTTGTGACTGTATGCAACGTCTCTCCCAAAGATCCTGGACCATTTACTCTGTATTACTTACTATTATTGCAATAATTTCTACTCATATATCGGTACAGGCCATGGTTCCTCTGTGATCTGGGGTGTGCCATCTGAAAGAGACGCACACCTTTTCTCTTCTTTTTACTTTCTCTCTGACAGTGAAACTAAGTTTTTGTCTTGGTAAACCATTGAGGGCTCTCAAGAGATGTTCTGTACTGAGCCTAAGTCAAGGTTGATTGTTTGAAGTGGATAGTTTCCAAAAATAAATAGGATCAATTCACAGCTCAAAAAACAGGTGTTTGAGAGTTTAACTGTGGTGAAATTGTGTTGTGCACTAATGGTCTTAAGCATTGATGTTGTCTTGTGTTCTGTGTGCTGACACCAACATATTGTTATGGGCGTGAGCTTTCACTGCCCAAAATCCATTCTTTGCTTGTTATTTACTTTTTGGTTTGACAACTGATTTAACATGACAGTTTAGTGCATGCTAAATATACATTTGTACTAAGGAGACCAATAAAATCCTAGTTATGGCAGTTTTGGAAACCTACCTATGCTTTGATACCTTTTGTGTTAAATGGTTATTTGTGCAAGTGCTCTAATCTATCAGAATGAATAAATATGCCACCACATGAAGTAAGAAGCAGTGTGACATTTGTTTTTGTACCTCACCAACTTCAACAGGCTCAGTGTGCAGATAAAAGCCTGGCTGAAGCTGTGGTGGTTTAAGTGATGTGGGGGAGGGGAGCCACTCTGCACTGTTTGGACCCTCACATGACAAAGGGTTTTTCATGGCAGCAACAATTGCAGTATTGTGAGATATGAATGCTGCCGTTAGAGATGGTTCTTATGATAAACTTGCAAATGACAGCAGAAATCTTGATTATACCAGTTAAATGACCAGTTGTTATGGGAGGGTAAAGTGAATGTTTTTGCCAATTGAATAACCAACTGCCACTGCTGTACAAGTCAGACTGCAAGCAGGGTTTGCCTTGAAGGTATTAAAAGCCCCACATGCAGTGTTAGAATTGTGCCTTTGCTTGCCAACTTTAAATCATCCCAAAATCCCCATTTCCTTAGAAAAATATAGCCCAAACAAACATGGCTGTCAATACTTTAATTATTGGTTCTTCCCCGTCACTGTGGAGGTTCAGTCACAGCAATAAAAGAAGGCTGTTTTCTGCTGCGTAATCCAGCAGCACTTCAAACCTTTGCAACAAATGACGTTGGCGTGTATCAGTGCAGCCAATCGTGAATCGTACCGAGTCGCATGACACCATCAAGAAACCAATCACGTAATCCTTCCTATTAGCTCATTAATAAAGCAGTCTAAAAGGTCCTTCCTCCCTTTGACCTGAAAACTCAACGCCGACGTTTGTTTTTTTTCCGGGGGGAGGCGGGGGGGGGCTATTTTGGGTGATGCACTTTCATTATTTAACAAGACCACCCTCCTTCGCCCCACTGCTTTTATTCATCGCTTTGAATGGTGCCTCGTGATCTTGAATCGGCCCACATTCAACTACAAGTTCCAGGAAAACATAGGGTTTTTTTTGAAGGAATGCTGTGATTATTTTTGTTTTATTGGCAAGTCGTCAATGTCGATGCGAAAGAGCATCGTCGCTCGTTTCGCTAGCGATAACAGAAGTAGGAGGGACTAGTTTATCAGCATAAGCAAACAAGGAGCATTGGTCAGTCTCCGCGGCCAACCCCTCACCAGATGCGACATGAGCGACACTTCATTCAGCATTCTTCTGACATACCGGTAGGTGGGGCTGACCCAGGGGGCTAACCCTGCACTGGTATCCCTGGAATTGATTGCTACAAAGCTAGGGCTTAAAGGTTCCTTCCAGAAGTTGGTGGATGAACAGAACCGGTGAATAAAAAAAGAATTCCACTCAAGGATTAAAATTAATTCCATGGCTTTTAATGTTGAGTATTTCCCAAAACTTTCAAGGTACAGGTCCTGTGTTGGTATCAAGTCATCTTCCGAGTCCTGCTCGTTTGTGGCTCGTTTTCTTGAGTGCCACAAGCTCACTTATATGACAGAACTGAAATTCCACATCCTTCTGCACAGCAATGCCCACTCCGTCCCACGTAGGGTGGAAATATATTCGCTCCTTTGACCGACCAATGACCGCATGGCAAATCTGCTGTGGAACATGAGTGACACATGAGGCTCGAATCGTCTTTGGAAGGCGGGACATCTCCCACAAGGGCCGTCCAAGGAGAGCCCCTGCACAGTAGCTGCGAAAACCCCGTGGCATGGTTGTGTGTCAGTTTCGCTGGGACCCGCGGTCGATGCCGGTGAGGAGGGGGATGGGCGCCTCTGCGAATGCAAGGACCCGAGACAGAATCTGAGTCCTGTATCACATACAGCTGCATATAGCCCATTAAAAATAGGGTCTATACATATTATACCCAAATAAACGGCGTTATTAACCGAGGATCTGATAAAGACACTCAATGGACAGAGTGCACCCGAAAAGAACAGGAAATGTAACTTTCCGTCTGTACGAGGGAGACACCGAGAAGTTTATTTCCTACCCCTGGAGAGAGAGCTACTTTTAAGGGCAAGAGATCCAGGAGACTCCGAGGCCACAACATCGGCCTATTGGTCGGATAAGGATTGGGATTTTGGATACTCGAAGGATTTATTGCTCTACATGAATTAACTTCGCTTTACGAGTTTGGAATGCCTCTTTAGGTGAGTAGCTTCATTTTGTCATCCTTTGGTGCACACGCACCGTGTGAGTGTTTTACCACAATTTGATGGAGGACATGATGTTGCAAGTCTCCTTAACATAGTTTCATAGGTAACCAACTTAGCTAGCTAAGAACCTAGTATGCACCCAAGTTTTTACAACCAGTCAGTTGAGTCCACCGTGTACCATTTTCAGGAAAGCTGCTTTGGTGGTTCAAAAAAATGTCCGAGTCGCTAGTTTGTTTTTCGGTGCTGCTTCGGGCTTCGCCTGGACTGGTCATTCGTAGCGTTTTGATCAGCTCCTCGTGTTGTTTTTGAAAATTAGCTTGTTAGCCTGAAAGGCAGCCACAGTGAGAGTATAGAGGCTACTGTGTTGTAACATTGTTTGTATAAACGTCAAATTTCCTGTACTACTTCCCATGTTACATCGAGGTCATTGGTGATGTTTTTGTACGTTTTTATTTTTTTACTTTTGCACGATGGAGACAGACGAGTAGCAGCTGGACGTTGAAGAAACGTTCATCGTGAATAACATGAACATATGTGCCTCAAGACAACTATGCCCGGGTAGTTTTATTGCTGAATAATCAAATGCTCGGTGTTTGACAACTTCAGATAGCGTTCTGTTGCAGGGGAACATGCTAGTACATTACCAAAACAACATTAGGAACACACCAAAGGGGCTGTTGTCGTATTTGGTTTCCCGTCACTCCGGTAAATGAAAAATACAGACCTGCATTTCTTTTGCGGGGCTTGAAGGTTGAGTATCAAGCCGCGCAGGGGAAAGGCAGACAGGTTTTACAACCACCTAAAGAAATTTGTTGCATTGATCTTTCGAAAATAACATGGTTGATGTGTCACTATTGTAAAGCTGTCGAATACTTCATACTCGTGCCTGACATACAGTGAGATTTGATCTTTATTAGCGATCCGCATTAGCACAGCAAGCAGCTGATGTGTCGGTTAACGTAAGCAAATCAGAGGCAACAATTGCTATGCTAGCATGAAAGCTAACTTACTGGATGTTTTCCAGTTGATTGTGTCCTGCATCTTAAATCCCTCACGCTTTTGGAGGCTTTACCCTTGTACACACGGCTATGTATTGGCAAAATTAACTTTTATTGAAGGTGTTTATGATGCGGCCAGGCTTAATTTCTCACTACGAATGTGTCTCCGTCAAGGTTGCATTTGGCTGAACACAGTCGTCTTAGGAAACATTTCTTGCGTCACTCAGGTGTGTAGATAAGACTAAAAGATGAGTTCTATTTTCTTCATTCCGGAGATATGTATGCGAGCGCGCGCTTCGTGCAAGCGGCCACGAGCAGGCAGAGAAACGGAGCTGCTGGCTAGTGACTTGCTGTTCTTTACCTCCCCCATCTACCAACCCTCAGCCTCGGTGGCGGATAAAGAAAAAAATGGGTGGTATTTCTGTAGAGAGCTCTTGTTTCCATTTTAAGCCTAATTTTTTATTCCAAGCTGTGACTAAATGTGAGCGGCGTCGTGGACCAGAATAGGCCTGTAGCAATCCTAACTTTAATCCAAGTTGGAGCCTCGCGTTTTTCCCACCGTTGCGCCGTCAAAAAGAATCACATCCTCGTCTAATTCCCTGATCCCATCGGCGCTTGTATCGAACTGATTTCAGTGGAAATCTTATTTGTTTGGAATCTTATTTATTTGGAAGTTGAAGTATTTTCTGTTCAGTGTCCTCGAGTTGACTCGAGTAAATTCGAGCTGCCTATGTAAAGCCGTCACATGTGTAAATAAGACACCGTGTGTGGCAGTGGCTCATCAGTGTTGGAGGAACCTTTTCCTTGTGTGCTATGACTTTAATAGTTTTGTATCGGCCCTCCGTGTTTTCCCTCCGCACTAATGGCCGCCTGGCTGCCGCCCATTAGCTTTGCTGCTCTCGGCCAATGCAGGCTGGGAACACGCAGGCTGAGCGTCGGGACTTCAGGCCTGCGCAGACAAGAGACTTGAGCTGTCGCCCTGTCGGTGACACTCGGGTCAAACATTCTGCTAGCGTCAGTTTGACCACTTTGCCACCTTCGATCTGCCATTTAAAAAAAAAAAAATCTCATCTGTTTATGATTCCTTCATTGTCATTTATTGAAAGATGCAGTTGAATTCTTCAGGATCATCAGATTGTGAACTCCGATTTTAAAGTTTATGCTGTCATTCATTTTTATGTTCGGTTCCCCACACAGTCCAGCGTTTTTGATCAATTTCTGTTGTTGGATATCCTTTCATTAAAATGTAGTTGTACACACACACACACACACACACACACACACACACACACACACACACACACACACACACACACACACACACTAAAGCT
>JAUESF010000070.1:20150101-20170286 GCA_032274765.1 Malacoctenus tetranemus | reverse complement strand
AAACCTGAAAGATCTCCAGCTGCATTTGAGACGTCAGAAAAGTGCTTCAGAGAGTTGTTCAGCATGGGGGTGAGTAGAAAATGAAGGTACATCATTGTTTGGGTGTAATATTTTTTTTGTTCATTGTCTTTCTTTTTTCACTTCAAAGTGACATTTAAAGTGTTTTTAGACAGTGTGAGGACTAAAATGTTGAAACTGATTGTGGTTAAAATCCAAAAGAATGAACTGTGTTTACTGTTTTAGACTGGCTCCATAAATATGATGACAATTAGCAAAGTCCTGTTTGAAGACCTCCTGCTGTTCTGACAGCAGCTGAGTGGTTCTCACAGTGACTGTCACGACTCGTCTGTATTCCCCTTGTTGCTGTCAAATGCGCAATTAATGCGCTAACCGACCACTGGCTTGGCGACCCTGTTTTCATGCACTCCATCATTAATGTGAGACAATTTACTGGCACAGCTGAACATCTGTCACGTAACACCAGTGTGCCACAGCACAGTGGTTGGGAAACACTGCAGCGTAATGGCGCAAATTCACGAACAGGACCCGCCTGTTGCTGAAATGATACACTACGGAGGCTGTTGCGTGACAAGCAGTACGTGCAGCGAGTAAGTGCGTAGTTTAAAAATCGATCCCTGGTCATTTTGAATCAGTTGACCACTTTGATAAATAAGAATCAAGAATGGGACGTGAATTGATTTTTTGAGGAACCCCTAGTTTGCTCTGATTTGAGAATATATGCATGATGTAGAATGATAACCTACGTCGAAAATTAAGCTGCTTTCATATTCAATCATTTCTTAAACACAGAAAGCTAAGAGACCATAAACAGGGACTTTGATACTTGCTTTGACATTCACATGACCTCATCAGTGCACAACAGATCAGAGCGCAACTTTGTCTTTGCTGCTTGCAGCAAAAACAGAGTTTTAATTTTAAAATAATTTTAAGATATAAGATGCCAATTAATCAGCCAGGTGCCAAAATCATCTTGATATATCGGCCCGCCGATATATCGGTCGGGCTCTAGTGTGTATGATATTTCCTCGTGTGTAGACGGCCAGTAGACATGCATCACAGCCAGTGAGCCTGTTCACAGGCTTGATTGAAGTGAAACGATATGAAGCCTCCGTGGAATTGGATGCTGGCAGAGAATCACTTCTTGGTACAACACCAGCGCTTTGGGGATGGACTTCCAGCTGCTTGTTTCTAGACAGGGGTGGGGAGCAACAGTTGTGGTCCATGATGTCAGCTGACACCAAAATATCATTGGCCTCCATCTCAGCCATAAACACATTTTGATTGCAATAGCCATGTTTCAACCCATAGACGGCAGTCACTCCCCTAATTTTTCCAACAAAATACATAAATTGAAATACCTGGACTAAAATGTCAATAGTTGGACAGAAATCAATTAACAATGTTACTTCATACCAAATATAAGTGTTTTCAGCAGAACAAAGTGGTTGTGGGGTTTAGTTACTCTTTAACAAAGACTATGAATATGTCTTACTGTGCACATCCCACCATGGGGACATTTAACCTACAGAGCAAAGCAGAGGACATACAGTCCTCAAGCAGCACGTTGCATGTCAGTAAAATGGCAGCTGTCATGAACAATCCATTCCTAGAACTCTGAAGTTATTTGAGATTTCTGACAATCTGTTTTCCCCAGAAAAATATTGATCCTGTCGATCAGTACCAGAACTTAAATGTTCTTGTGTCAAAATTTGTGACTAAAGCATATCGCAATAAATGCCTTTGATTTAACTCGGGGACACTTCTCACTTAGAAACAGCAGAGGGATGGCATCGCACACACTATACCTTTGACAACACGACCCACAAACATAACGCCCCAACATCCAACTCCAATGGTACGCTTCAGCACAGCGGTCCAGTCCTGCAATTGACAAGGGCAGGGGGGGGGGGGGTTCGTGGTGGATTTACAGCAGTCTATGCGACCAGGCATGCAGACACTGTTTTTCCACTGAGCTCTGAGTTGTTCTTTGAAATGAAGGGGGGACACTCAGAGCTCTCCCCATGGTTGCTTATTTACCAGTTTTTGCGGAGCAGGTGTGCTGCCCAAGATTTTGGGCTAAGAAGTTGCACCACGGCACCCCAGAGATTACCATGAGGCAAGCAGAAAGTAAAGGTTCTGTTTAACATTAAACGATGGGTGTAGCGACTTGGTCCTACTGGTGCTACCAGGTGTTGACTGTTTTGTGACAGTTCCCACGTAAACTCAACGGGCTTAATGAAGACATTTTCCTCCGTGTTTAGAATTCAGGTTGACATTTATTTACCTTCCACAGTGCGTTTTTGTTTCCATTTAATGATATTCCATTTTTGATTCATTAATCAAGCATGACGAGCACAGTGGAAAAACTGTTTGCCTCATGCAATCAACAACCCCTGCATGCCAAAACAGATGACCTTAAATAACCTCAGGTACCCATTACCTTGGGCAGAACACAAAATAATGAGACAACCCACTAGCGGTCATCAGGACATCAGGACTGCTCCGCAGAGAGATAACGAGGGCAATGAGGCTGCCTTCCTGCCCGAGCAAGTGACGCACACCTCTAGGGGATTATTTGGCCACAGGGTCAGGAGTGGGCCCACAGCCGGCCCACAGAGCTGAGGGGCAGTACCTGATGCCTGCCCTGAGGTTTGACCCCGCAGGCCCCCCTCTTACCAAAGCTGGAGACTCCATCAAGGCCCCTAAGGAGCCCCGCTGAGGGACCCAGGGCGGGAGAGGAGAGAGAGCCGGAAGGCCAGCAGGGCAGAATGAAATCAAAATCACAGGGTGGGGGTGGGAGACAGGTGAGGGATGGGCGGGGGCTGGGGGGGGGGGCAGGTGAGGGATGGGCAGAGCGCCAGCGGGGCCCACGATCACAAAATCCCCAGGACCAGCCTGACAGGTACTGGAGGAGGGCAGACACCCCCACCCCAGTCCAAGTGACGGAAAAGCATCCAGCCAATGGCGAGTGCAACGATGGCACGCAGGGTCCACCCACCAGTTCATGGGAGCTTCCAGCTAGCCTGGTGTCTGGCGTGCTGGGTCACCATTAGTAACCAGCGTAGATGTTTTAAGTGACCTTTGCTTACATGGCTTATTTCCTGTTTTAAGAAGTAAGAGAGGAGAAGAGAATCGAGAAAACTGATTATTATTATTTATTAAACAGTTTGCTGTGACCGTACATTTGATTGTGAATATTGCAATGGCCCCCGCTTGCAGGCGATGGTGATTTAGTTAAATTTCTTTGTGCAAGGTTTGGCTTGAATGAAGGCCATTTCTTGCTAAATATTTTTTTTTTCCCGAGCACTTTGGTTGGTGGATATTTTCTCCATTGATATGTACTCTATTAGGAGGTTAAGCCAGAGCCTGATATTTAGAATAGTTTTATTTTTCCAGTTAACTAGGATTGTTTTCTTGGCTATGGCTAATGCTGCAAGGGTAGAGTTGGGTCTCGAGAGTAAAATATATTTTAGCAAGATTCTCTTTGAGTTTTTGGTTTAATATTACAAAATCTTTGATGAGACCTGGGAATTCTATTTAGCCTGTGAGCTCTGGGATTTTTTTATTCTGATAGTCTGTGACTTGTAGGTATTGTCAGAAGTTTCCCCTTTAAATTTGGAACTTCTGGATCAGTTGAGTACAGTGCATGACTGTTACGTCCCCACTGGCGGAGTCCAGGGACAATGGTGGGGAGCAGCAATAATTAGAAAACCGGGAAGGGAAAAGAAACCAGACTGCAATGTAGGGACAGAAAATAAAGTGTTTTTGGTAAGGAGGTAACAAAAAAGAGGTGGCAACGCCACTATTTCCACTGGGGATGATCAGGGTCCGGGCCAGAACCGACCTACAAAAAGAGGGGGTGAAACACAGGGAGAAAAATGGCCTCTAATGCCAACTGAGAACCAGCAGGATCCACCTCACTGCTCCTGATACCTAAAACCACACACCAAGCCGCGGGTGATCAGCACTCTGACCCACAACCCCGCTCAAAAAAAAAGGGAAAACACCACCCTTACTTCACACTACTGCCGGAAGTCTCTCTGGCCTCACCTCAGCTGCTTTCCTCCTCGCGCTCTCCTCTCCGAAGAAACCTGCCCCGCCTTTTAATTTGTCTTAATGGGCTGATCACCACACCCACCCAGGTGCTGCCGGAAAATTAGGAACAACTGACACAGGTAGTGCCTGACAATACTGCAATCAGACATCCTTCCCACACATCTTACCTGTAACAATGACAGAATTGTCTTATCATATCTGGTGGAGACGGGTGATGCCCTTTATTTCTGCTTTCTATTTGTGCTTGTTTATTATTTACAAAGTCTTGGTTGTGCCATATAGGACAGAGTTTGGAGGGTTTTATTTGTGAACCGCTCATTTCTAATGCTTTCCACCATGCAGTGAGGGTGGATTTTATTGTTTGATTTTTTTAAACAATTATGGTTCTTTAACGTGGTTGTAATGAAGGGAAGATCAGAAATTTTTATCTGATGACAGTAAATTTGCTCTAATTCCATCCATGCATTATATTCTGCGTTTGGATGCATCCATTTAGAGATATATTGCTGTTGGTTCGCAGTAGAATAGTTGAGGAAGCTGGGTGCCTCCAGCCCCCCTGCAGATTTTTTTTTGTTGGAGGGTAAATGAGCTAATTCTTGGGGGTTTGTTTTTTGAGTAAAATTTAGTAATAACGGAGTCTCGTGTTTGAAGCCATTTTGACGTGGGTTTAAATGGTATCATGGAAAACTGGTAATTGATCTGAGGTAAGATTTTCATTTTACTGGTGTTAATCTGTCCTATGAGATTGATTGGCAGATTATCCAGTGCTTCAAATCATTTTTGATCTTGTCCAGGAGTGGACTGAAGTTGAAGTGGACTAACTCAGATATAAGTTAAAAGAAATATTTATACAGAGGTACTTGATATTGCGTATTGTGAAGGGGTGGTGAGGGTGTTGGTCTGCAGGATTCCAAGAGTTCTCTGTCATTAGTAGAGTCTTTGATTTTGACCAGTTAATAGTGTAGTCGGAGAGATTTGAAAATCTGGAAAATCAGAGAGTTTGTTGTAATGACGATTGAGGATCTTGCAGATAAAGTGAAACATCGTCTGTTTGTAAATTTATTTTGTGTTCAGATAATGGTGTGTTGATCCCTCGGATGTTGCTGTTTTGTCGCATTGCTGTTGCTAGTGGTTCAATTCAGATGGCAAACAGTAATGGTGAAAGTGGGCATCCTTGTCTGGTGACTCTCTGCAGAGTGAACGCTTGTGATGTCATGCCATTCATGGCTACGGTTGCCTTAGGTGAGTTGTATAGAGATGGTATCCACTGAATGAATGATGTTGCAAAACCAAATTTATTTAAAGTTGCAAAAAGAAATGACCAGTTGACTTTGTCAAAGGCTTTTTCAGCATCCAGAGAGAGAATAATAGCATTAAGTTTATTGTGCTGTGGCCATGAAATTAGAGGAGTCTTCTGACATTGTTGGCTGAATATCGCCCTTTGATGAAGCCTGTCTGATCACTGTGTATTATTGATGGAATAATTGATTCCAACCTGGTGGCAAGTGCCTTGGGGATGATTTTGATATCGGCATTGATTAGAGATAAAGGACAATAGCTGGAAGGTTGAGTTGGATCTTTATCTGGTTTTAATAGCAGTTTGATTGACGCTGTCTTCATATGAGTGCGAAAACATCCAGTTTCTTTTACCTCTTTGACAGTTCTTAAGAACAGTGGCTCGAGCATTGTCCAGAAGTGCTTTAAGAATTCAACAGGAAAGCCATCAGGGCCCGGAGCTCTCCCAAGTTGCATATTATTTAAGGCCCCCTGTAATTCAACTGAATTCAATGGACATTCCTGCACGGCTTTGTGCTCCTCCAACAGTAGAGGTAGTTTTAGAGTGTCGAGGAATGTCTGGATGTCCTCTTGGGTTGGTGTCAGTGTGGTTGAGGAGAGTTTTTTGGTAATAATTAGAGAAAATGTTATTGATTTCTTGTGGCGATTGTGTGTTTGCCATTTGTGTCTTGTATTGATGTTGTAGGGGTTTTTCCTGACTAAACTCAAACTGGGCAGCGAGAAATTTACTGGAGGTATTGTTGTGCTGAAAGTTTTGGGATCTCAGCTGCTATAATATAAATATGGCTCTCTTTAATGTGATGTCATCTAGTTTACCTTTAGCGTTTTGTAATTCAGACCATGTTTTATCATGAGGATCAAGTGTATATTCTTCTGTTAGGTGTTTGATTGCTTTTCCAGGTCCTGTTCGACTTATTGTTCTTGCTTTTTCTTGTAGGAAGAACAAGATATAAGTTTGCCTCTTAAAGCAGCCTTCCCGGTTTCCCATAACAGGGACGGGGATACGTTCTGGAGGTTGTTGGAATCCATAAAGTTTGCCCGTTCTTTTTTAATTATCTGATCAAACTCTGGGTCTTTAACTAGTGATACATTGAAACGCCATGTTTGAGATGTTTTCAGATGTGGCTTAATGTGTAAAGAGAGGGAAATTGGTGCATGATCACTAATAATTGGGTGAATGCCTACATTGCTTTTCTGTAAAATAGGGTCATTTGTTAGAAAGAAGTCAATTCTTGAGGCAGATTTGTGAACCTGGGAAAGAAATGTATACTCTCTATTTGTTGGGGTTTTGATTCTCCAAACGTTCCCTATACCAAAGTCCTCCATGTAATCAATATTTTTTTTGCTGATTGTGAATGTTTAGAGCAATTTGATCTATCAAGTGCGGGGTTTAAAACCAAATTGAAGTCCCCCCCCCCCCCCATGATAATTGTAGAGTCTGCCGAAAGATCAGAAATTTGGAAAGCGACTGTGTGGAAGAAAGCCGGGTCGTCATTGTTTGGGGCGTAAAGGTTGACTAATGTGTACAGCTTGTCAAAAAGCATTGCTTTGACAATAATGTATCTACACTCTGGGTCTGTAATCGTGCTCTTCAACATAAACAGTACATTTTTATTGATTAGGATGGCGACTCATCTTTGTCTGCTCTTGTAACTTGTCAAGAACACTTGATTAAATGTGTGATCTGTCAAAGACTTTTCTTCGGTTTTTAATAAATGAATTTCCTGTAAGAGTAAGATATCTGCTTTCATTTTTTTGATATATTCCATAATTTTCTGTTTTTTGCCTGCGAGTGAAGGCCATGAACGTTCCAGGACACACAGGTTATCAATGACATGGCAGGTGGTAGATGTATGTCATTGTGTGGACATGTGCAAGGCTTAGAGTGTGTTTTTTCTTAAATGTGTTGCTTATTGTTGGCAAACTGGATGGTGTGATTTGTAGTGACTTGTAGAGGTTGTAGGAAAATAGCTGGGTGGGTTCTTTATTGAACATGCTTACATTCCTGAAAAGCACACTCTGCTTGTATGTGAAATATACAATAAGGACATATAATAAAGCTGTGACTGGTTGAACCCTAACTTTGGTGGGCAGGATATAAACAAGCCATACCAGTGGAAAATATATTAAGGTTGGGATGACAGGTGTGGTAGTGTATGTTAGAGGGAGGGGGAGTCAGGGAGGAACTAAATAAAGTGAGGGAGAAAGTTGTGTGGGGGGCATGTTTACCCCGAGTGAGATTTGTTTGGTTTTTTTATCTTAAAGGGATAGTACACCCAAAGAATGATGTGCCTTCATTTTCTACTCACCCCCATGCTGAACAATACTCTGTTGCTTTCGTCAACGATTATGAGAACAAAATTATTTCGTGGGCGCCCCTTTTTTTCATGATGATAACGAGACAGTGATGAGCTAAACCTGAATCTTTGATAACGAAAACATGATGAGTTGTGTGTGAGTTTTCGTCGAGACAAGACTAGACGAAAATGTTGGTGGGTGGTCTCTCCGATGTTCAAAGTGCATTACATTTCTGCCTGTTCGGCTGTAACGTGTCAGTCAAACGTTAAATGTATTACGTTACATCGCTGCCATTAATCAAGAGAGCACAAAGCTCTCATTGCAGGTGTATTTCTAAATCAAGAGAGCGCAATGTTCTCATCGCGGGCATCGGGGTGATCCGCTTGGGTCGGGGTGCAACTGCCGGTGGACGTCAGTCATTCGCGCTGCTCGCGTTCCTGCTCGCGGCCTCGGAACGGGTGTCGTCAGGGAGAACGGAGCCCCGGCGGGTCGTGTAGGCGCTCGGACTTCGGGGTTCCCCCCGGTCTCCCTCACGCAGCCGATGCCCGTGAGCCCTCCCAAGAGGGGAGCAATGCTGCGCGGATGCGGCGACGACGGTTGTCGGCCCCTCCACCAGCCGCTCGCCCACTGCCCGTCAGACGCTCCGACGACGACCATCGGACGAGACAACCAGAAATGCACTCGCGATGAGAGGTTTTGTGTGCCCAGGAAAACAGCTTTGCGCTCTTCCGAATAATGGCCGTGATGTCACACCATAATGCTATTTTATAAAGTTAGCACAAGTTAAAGACAGACTGGGGTTATATGGTGTCTGTTTTAAAAAATGATATGCATCTTAATTGCACTGGTAGACAAGGTCAAGTTGGGCATATGTGTTCCTCATCCATTGCTCATGTTTTCAGCACGTTTATGTTCATGTGTTGTCCTTTACCATATTCTCAAAAATATAGCTGCAGTTGCCAAAGTAAGAATGTTTTGGCATTATCCCTAGTAGATTAGAAAGTCTTTGCTGTTGGGTGGAAACCTTGTATGTCCAAAACCATTCCTTTATTCTTGTAATTTTTGGTGAAAATAGCTGATCTACAAGCTCACAATGTGTTGAACTAGATCTGCTTTTTTCCCAACTTTTGTCTGACACTTTTGTATAATGAAGAAGGGCATCAATTCATGAAAAAAAGTACAAGTTGAACTATAGAGATGAAAGGTTTCTGCCCAACAGCAATGAAGTACAGCACAGCAGCACTGTTTCTCCATCTGTGGGAAAGTGGAGGCACGAGCTCAGTCTGGTCAGCAATCTGATTACTGTGCAAAAGTGTAAAGGTGAGCCAAGTTTTATGAATTGCAACACTTGATACATCCTGTCAACAATACTTTGAATACTTTTTTAAAAACAAAAACTGACTAAAACTAGACTAAAACCTTTTTGAGTTTTGGTTGACTAAAACTGGACTACAACATCACGTTCAGTTATGACTAAAATGTGACTAAAACTAATGATCTTTTTCGTCCAAAAGACTAAGACAAAAACTAAAATGACTGCCAAAAACAACACTGCTCTGAAGCACTTTTTTGATATCTCAAATGCAGCTGGAGATCTTTCAGGTTTCTTGTTATGTACCCATATTCAAATAAATTGAGGTCCGCGGAGCCTGAACCAAAAACGTCCATAAAAGTCCACAAAAACTTGTCAATATTCCTCCATATTGCTCGTCCAATGTAATCCAAGTGTCCTGAGTGGGTAGCGTCCATAATTTACTCAAAACGAAGTCATGTAGAGTGTTTTTAGAGCCTGAACAGTAGTATAAATGACTTCCTGAAAGTTCACACCTGCGACTTCACGATGCGAAGGGTATCCAAAACCCACAAAAGATTCTCGGTTGTCCTGCACCTATTCATCTGCAATCTTGCATCACAGAAGCACAGACGTATGAATCACCATAGCGATTTATTCTGTGCAGCTAGCATGGTCCTGACCAGGCTAACAGTCGGCTTAATTAATCTCCCCACTCAAAAACAACCTTATCTGACATCAGCTAGGTTTTTTTTGTGCAATTTTGATCACTCAAATTTAATGTAAAACCAACTTCATAATAAGTCAAAGATATTCCCTGCAAAAAGAGTCTAGATGATTTAAATACAATCCAACATGCCTTTAACCAAAAAAGTATACACAGCGAACTATCAAGGTAAATTTTGTAAATCATAAACTTATTTTAGCCTCGTGTGAATGTTAAGTTTTGTTTGTTCTGCTTTTTTTCATTTTGTCCAGATTTTTATATTTGAAGATGATGAGTCAGAATAAAAGCTTGGTGCTTTTTTACTGGGTCTTTGTGTAGCATGTCAACAGTGTCTGTTACCTCAGTGGGTGGCAAACACTAAGGACCACTCCTTCATGTGTGTCAGTTGTTAGAATGAAGTGACCCAGAAGAAGGAGCTCCATCCAAAGAGGCTTCAAATAACATCAGTGATGTGAAGCTACATATTTCTGTCTTCATTCTATGGACTACAGTATTTAAATACAATATAAAAACTAGAGCCGACCAATACATCAGTGGGCCAATATGTTGAGGCGATTTTGGGGTCTGGCCAATTAATTGGCATTGGTCAAAATGTGGCCGATATTAAAATTCTGTTTTGCTGCAAGAAACTTGTGCCGTGCAGTGATTCTGCTCTTTCCCCCTCCCTTCTGGAGCAGCAGCTCCGTGCTGCTCCTCCCCCTCCCCTCACAGAGAGCAGTATGCTCTGGCTGCATCACCCTCCCCCTACCACTCCTCCGCACACGCTAACATTCAGAGTTGCAGGCTGCAGAGAGAAACAGGACAGACAAACAAACGTGAAGTTTACTGATGGTAAGCTTTGTAAAACTATGTTACACTACACTTTAGTGCTCCATGACAAGAAACGTCCTCATGGAAACATGCTGTTAGGACGCATTAAGCTGCTAAAGTGTGCTATAGTGTTATGTTCATCTGGAATCATATTTACATTATTGTGAGAATTTGAGTTGAGTTACAGTTGGAAAGTACATATCCTGTGTATGTCCATGTTTTTAAAAAAACATTCTGACTATATTTATGTATTGGATGTTGGCCAGTACATCGGATATCGATTTTTGATAGCCCCCAACATCGGTATTGGCCTCCCAAATCCCATATCGGTTGGGCTCTATTAAAAAACAAAGATATCAGAGTAATAACTGAAGGACCCAAAAAGCCGTTCACATTGAATGGTATTATTACGTGGTTCCCTCGTCAATCACAGTCACACCTTCTCCTCATGGATTGGCATTTGTGAAACTAATTAATCCTGCAAATACTGACAGGGTTTAGTCAAAGCTGTGGTTATTCAAGGTGATTCAATTCCACTTTGATGAAATACTCTGCCGGTTATATGTAGGTACTGGCCAGAGGCCCCAAAACAAGCAATTGTGCTCCTAACTTCTGCTGCTGCTGCTGCTGCTGCTGCTGTTGTGGGGAGCTGGCAAACAAAGCTCAATGGTCCCCTGCAGTTCAGCAGATCATCTTGTCTTTTGCGCTCTGATAGAAAGAAGATTTAGCAAAATCATATTCGGTTCAGCCTCAGGAGGTCAGTCATGTAACATGTAGGCTCCATCCTGTGTGTCCTGCTGATGGTGTCTGGGTCTTCTTCTCTCTCTTCTCAGATTCCCCATGACCGTGAGCCGTGGGCAACGGCTCAACGGCACCCCACCTCTAGAGTGGTCTGTGACTGCAGCTGGGACCCTGTGATTCCTCTCCATTCCCCAGCTTCCCCCTGCCCTTCCCCCTCCCCCTTCCCCTCTTCCTCTCCCCTGATCCCTCCCCGTTCCACGCATCGCTGTGCTAGACGTCATGAGCATAGTAATTGCACTGGGAGTCACCACACCTGAAACGTCTTACTCAGATATGGCTGCTGGATCAGAGTGAGTAGTTTCTAACTAATCAATCAGATTCATGTTCAGCCCACCACAGATTCCAGATCTGTGTTTGTCTCACTCATTCCTGTCTTTGGCGCTAGTCACATGTTCATAAATTGCTTCTGAGCTTGAACAGCAAAATCAACTGAAAAAGACATTGATTTAAATTGTGAACTCCACAATCTCATGAAAAAACATGAGCTCTTTGTTGCAAATGTTACATGTACAAGTCATTTTAAGCAGGTTGACACATTTGGACGAAAATCTGTTACACTGATCTTAGGGATGCACATGGTTAACTGTTAACTGATAATCAGAACTTTGGCAGTCAATACTATCAGGTAATTTGAAAAAAAATCTTATTTTTAAATTGAGGCACTTAAAGTAATCAACTGGTGGAGGTGTGTCGATGTGCATCAAGTGCCCACTTTGCAGCAATAATGAAATGAGCAAAAAGGAGTTCTGTGCATGTGGCACAATTAAAACTGGAAAGAAGATGAGGTCACTTGCAAAATATGTAGAACAGCACTGAAATAAACAAGAGTGTTGAAGTACACATCCAGGATCAGGTAAAGATTTTTTGGAAAGGACGACAATTTTTTCTGCTGCAGTTGCTACAGAATGGATTCATGTGTGTGTAAGCTTTGAGTGTTAAGTTGAAGAATTGTTTGAAGCATGGGTCCCAAATATTGTCCTGGTTGCAGCGGACTTTGTGCCAGAAGGCGACAGAAAAATTCCAGGTGTGCAGCACACTGGGCACTGAGTGAATAGAATACGTTTCAAACATAATGGTCTGTTTTCATACCTTAGAAAATATGGCAACTATTTGGTGTTTGAGTTTGAGTAGTTCTACGTCTGTTTTGAGTTGTTTACACCTCTGCTGTCTTTCTCTCCTTTTTAAGCCCATTCAGCAGCACTGCAGGTGTTTGGTTGGACAAAACCAATAGTTATGTTATTATTCATGCTGGTATTTGCATATTTAAAATCAAGTTAATGCAAGTTTTTTTTGTCTGTGTACTTACATGGGGTCACAGACACTTACATTTTATCGGTTAATAATTGTCCATTGTCGGTCTTGGAGAAAAAAACAAAGCAATGTGCATCTCTAATCAGCCAATGTGTGCAATCCAAAAAATTAGTTTGAAAGATCAATTTACCTGCTCCAGTTTGACGTATCACAGTGTTCTCTCTCTCACTTCCACTCTCGCTGTCCGTCTCTGTCCTGTCTGTCTGTCTCTGTTTTTTGTGTGCGTCTCTCTGTCTCTCTCACGTTCAATCTCGCTCTCTGTCTCTCTCTCACTCTGTCTCTCCGTGTCTCTTTCTGTCTATCCGTCTCCCTCCACATACATTGTGGTGGGATTGCGAATGACTTTGAGAAGTCTTTGGTCTCATGTTGGACTCGCCAACACCTGAAAGTCTGGAATGTGTGTGGGGACAACAGTTCCTATCTGCACAATTACCATTAATTGCACATTTTAATGTTCTTTGCTCTATTGCATTGTTTTGTACGTCTTGTTTGGATATTTAAGTAAAAGACTTCAAGTAAATGGGATATTTGAAAACTCTTTTTCCAGTGGTATTGCAGTTAGTATCAAGGATGGTGTCATTTGTCTAATATGAACACCGACTACTGAACTGCTGACAACATGTACCCTTGTAATGGCAGGTTAAACTACACTGACTGTGTGGTCACAGTGTAATGGAAGGCCAAAAGAGTTGCATATCATATTTGGGGCAGAAGCTGTTGTCCTGATATTAAGCAACTGCAATGCTTTGCTGCCACCTAGTGATGACTGATGTTTTTCCACTGGACCAGTTTTTGGTGAAGCAAGGTGTAAATTGATTAACTCGATTCTGTTTTGAAGTGATTATTTATCTGTGTATATTGTTCCAGCCCTGAGTCAGTTGAAGCAAGTCCTGCTGTGAATGAGAAAAACTACAATCACCACAGCTGTGGGAGTGCTCAGAGTCATGGGTATCGGGGACTACCTTATACTGTGAGTTTGTATGGCTCTCTGTGATGATCAACTTTAGTCATAAAGTGTCTTGCTCTATGAAATGAGTTTTTACTTTGTGTTAGATGTTCTGAAAGGTAAACTACTACCTCCACTATGGTTGACACTGTTCAACAGTGATTTTCCCTGAGATCTTTCAAGTTCCTTGTCTCATTTAGGTGTAACGGTGATGACGCTTTTCCATCAGTACCTACTCAGCCTTACTCAGCACGGCAAACTGTTTTATCTCTTTTTCCTTTACAAAAGTTTTACTTCAGTACATTCGGCCTTGTTATAGGAATAAACCCATGTCCTGTCTTGTGCTTGCACTTTTACATCTGCTCTGTTGACATCACTCTCAGACCTATCAGGGGCCTGCAGTCTATCGATGCCATGTTTTCAGCTCAACTTGCCCTTTTGGCAACTACGACCAAGCAGGTCCTAATAAGTACTTGATAACAGATGCTCTACCGATATACCAAGTCGGTGATAGGGCTGAGTAAGGCTGTCTTGGCAATAGTGGCGAAGCCCTTTTGGGGCCTTGTAATCTAAGTGCATGAATGTCCAACCTGCTATTAGTCCTCTGTAACTACAGACAACTTCCATGATTAACAGATGTACTTTTTGACATACCTGTTTTTTGCACTCATTTTCATTTGTCTCCATTTTCCGTTTTCCCTTTTTTTTTGCCTGAACACCGGTTGTTTGAAGATGCAACAGTCTTCCGTTGTGTGTTGTCAGGATCACAACTATGGCGCACCTCCTCCCCCCACCCCACCCGCTTCCCCACTTTCCCAAACCATCATTTCCCACATGGATCTCAATGGCGTGGTGCATAACTCCCGCTACCACGAAACAGAGGACAACTCAGCTGACAGCGACAGTTCCTCCGAGGAGGACGGAACTGTGACCACCTGGTGTCACTGCAGTCTGACACCAGGCGGTTTGCTCATCAAATGTGACAACTGCAGGTGAGCTAATGGCACAAATGTTCATTATTCAGATCGTGGAGTTGTGGGTCCCTTATCAGACATAGCACTGGCATGAATCTGTTGTTCAGCACAGTCAGCACCTGACTAGGATCATGTCTGCTGTTGGCTCTTTTTCTCTGTCTTTGTCATCATCTGATAGATTTGGTGTCTGTTATGTTTGCATACAAGCTCTGAAAGACAACATGTCCTAGGCAAGGCCAATTTTTTATATAGCCCATTTCATACACAAAGTATTTCAAAGTGCTTTACAGTGAAGGCAAATAAAATCACATACTAAAGCAAATGAAATCGCATACAAAAGCAAATAAAGTCGCATAATGGAACTAAGGAAAATTGTTAAAATTTAAGAGAGAGGTTTTGTTTTAAGACAGCCAGTTATTAAATGTTTTAATGAAAAGCCAGAGTTAATAAAATAGTTTTGAGGCCTGATTTAAAAGAAGTGAGTGAGTCTGCAGTCCTGAGATGATCTGGAAGTTGGTTCTAAAGGTGAGCGTAGTGACTGAAAGCTGCCTTGTTTGGTTCTGACTCTGGGAGCAGTAACGCTCTTTCTGAGGATCTGAGGTGTCTGGATGCTTTATACTCTATGAGCAAATTTGAGATGTATTTAGGTCCAAGACCATTCAAAGCTTAATAGAACAGCAGTAAGATTTTAAAGTCAATTCTTTGACACACAGGTAGCCAGTGCAGTGATTGAAGCACATGTGCAATGTGCTCCACCCTCTATGTGTTGGTGAGGACTCTGGCTGCAGCATTTTCAACGAGCTGGAGCTGTCTGATTTTTTTTTCTTTTTTTGCTTAGACCAGTGAACACACCATTACAGTAATCGAGTCTGCTGAAAATAAAGGCATGAATAAGTTTCTCTGACTCCTGTTTGGTCAAAAAAACTTTGATTCTTGCATTATTTTTCAGGTGGCTGTAAGCTGATTTGCTTATGATTTGATGTGATTGTTAAACCTTAGGTCTGAATCAATTGTTACCCAAGATTTCTGCCTTGATTTGTTGTCTTCAGTGCCATAGAATCAAGCTGAACTCTGACCTCTGACTTTGCCTCCTTCAGGCCAAATACAATCACCTCAGTCTTCTCTGGGTTCAGCTGTAGGAATTGGTGACACATCCACTCATTGATTTCATTTAGGCACTTGCTCAGTGAATGCAATGGCCTGTGGTCATTTGGAGGCACTGACATGTAGGAAACACTGTAGGTTTCCATGATCTGGAACAAGGGGAGCATATAGATGCTAAATAAAAGAGGTCCAAGGATGGAGCCTTGAGGGACTCCACAGGTGATTTTCATATGCTCAGATTCATAATTCTTAATTGACACAATGTAGTCCCTGTCTTAAACATAAAAAGATGAGTGCCATCCATCATACCATCGTCTTATTTTCTCTTGCAGTTTGAGGTGGTGGGAAAATGGGCCACTGGTATCAATAAGGATCCATATTTACACACAGTAAAGCTCATGGGCTGTTGTTTTGCCTTAGAAGCCTGTTTGTATTTACAACTGTGTCCAGGATGGGCACAATGTGTCACTTATCACTTCAGAAGTGGTTTGTGCTTAAAGTACACGGTGCATTCATATCAGTAAAGGCTTTCTGTAGCCATCCACTCAGCCAACTGGCGTTGAATGCTAGCTTGTTAATGTGTTCCAAGTTACTGTTGTGCAGCAGTCCCAGTGTCCAGTGATCAAGACTGCCAGTCAGAGAAAGTCTATTCACAGATGGCGTGTTAAGGTTATGAACAGATGCATTGGACTGTCCTTTACCTGAACTTTTGCCACCGGAGAGAGGTCAACATTCCAATATTGTGAACATGGCATGACATGCTGCCTTTGACAGTGTCTGGTCCTTGATTCTGTTGCAGGGGATTGGACAGGAGGAAGGGAGCAGAGAGTCAGCACAGGAAAACGGAAAATGTTTCTGGTACTGTGGTTCATTCTTACCTCCAAAATCTGAACTGTCTTTGTCTGCAACACCTCTGATTATTTTGTCTCCTTTATTTGGTTGTTTTTCTAGCTGGAGAAAGCAGTGTCACAGAGAGCGGTGATGAAGAGGTGTCACCATCCACCATCTCTTACACTGCCACCCAGCACACACCCACCAGCATCAAGCTCACTGTCAACCGTGTTAAAAGGAGCAAATCCAAGAAAAGGAAAAAGAGCACAGAGAAAGCGCGTGGTACACAGAAGGGCAAGAAAGTGAAGGTTTGTATCATGGCAGAAATGGATAGTGTCAAGAGAAAGTTCAAACTTTAAAATCTTTGTCTCATATTCCAAACTTGACACATGGCTCTCTGTTGACATGGGTTTATCTTTCCCTCTTTCAGGCTTTTAGAGAGGGTTCCAGAAAGTCCATGAGGATGAAGGTAAGATCAGTGATCCTGACTCCAACATAAAGTTTTTGGTTTAACTTCACACAATGTAACAAATTGGGTTTGATCAGTCATTGAACTTTCACATAATGATAAAAACAAAACATTGAACAGTGAGGCAGACAGGGAGAGCTCTCACCACAGCCATTTGACACTACTGCCTTCTTTTGTCACCAAGTGGGTTGAGTTACAATTGGCTTCAAAAATGAGCTGCTCCGAATGACAGTCACACTTACCCACTCATTTACTCTACATCCAGAGTGAAACAACTTGATGGCACAGGATGAACCTTTTCTTTGTGGACGTGGACCTTTATGCTTCAGTGTAAACATTCAGTCCTGTGTTTTTTGTTCTTCACAACCCACGCCCCCTCTTCTCCTGCTTAGAACTCAACCGTCGAGGCCAGCGTGCTAGATGAAAACACAGCAGAGGGTTGGGAGAACAGGATCCGTCAGTGGACAGATCAGTACGAAGAGGCTCTGGCCAACCAATACAGCGCTGATGTTCAGATGTTGCTGCAGCTTCATCAATCTGCCAGCTCCACAATTTCAAAGTCGGAGAGCAGCAGCACAAATCCTGCCACAGCACAGGTCCACTGTTCAGCTGACACCCTGGACACCATCAACCTCACCGAGCTGGCTTGTAACAACACTGTGCTCAGCTCACAGATGCAGGTCAGCATGATTTTTGGTCTATACTCTCTTTGACCTCTACAATAATAGTTTCTTTTGTAGCTGTGTCTCAGGCCTTATTGCCAGCTATAGCTGTGTAATTGTACTGTAACAAATCATTTGTAGCAGGTGTTTTTGCCATTGAAAATGACAAGATGTTGTATTTGTGGGTTGTAGCTCCAGCTTGGCAGAGTAACACGAGTGCAGAAACACAGAAAAATCCTCCGAGCAGCCAAGAACCTGGAGCCAGACACACTCATCATTGAATACAGGGGAAAGGTTATGCTCAAACAACAGTTCGAAGTCAATGGACACTTCTTCAAAAAGTAAGGGGTCGCAATTTTAGACCAGTTGGTCAGTTTCCTTCTGTGTGTACTGCATTTTTTGGTACTAATGTAATACAGTGAACCCTCGTTTATCGTGTGGGCTAAGTTCCCAAAAGAACCCACGATAGGCGAAATCCACCAAATCTTTATTGTTTACAATTATTATACAGTACTGTGTCCCATAGTGGCACCCTGCAGCCATGTAGCTTCTAGATTTCTTTAGCATGTCTAGAAGTTGAACTTTGTCTGCGTTAGTTAGCATCTCCCTCTGTCTTTTGGGTGCCTCTGCAGCTGCCTTTGTCGGTGCAAAATGCTTCACCGACATTGTGGGTTTTGTCGTGGAGAAGCTATGCAAACGCGTAAATTTGCCGAGCCATGAAATCTGCGAAACACCAAAGCTGCAAAAGGTGAACCAAGATAAAGCGAGGGTTCACTGTACTCTAGTAGTCTCTTACACTCTGTTTATGTGTTGCTTTTTTCAGGCCTTACCCCTTTGTGCTGTTCTACTCCAAGTTTAATGATGTCGAGATGTGTGTCGATGCAAGAACCTTTGGAAATGATGCTCGTTTCATCAGGAGGTCCTGTAAGCCCAATGCTGAGGTCAGGCATCAAGTTTTGCTGATGCGTTCTAGAAGTGTATCAGCTATTTTTCGATGTTTGTTGGCTTTTTCTGCCTCTACCTTGCAACAGCAACAGGTTATCCCTGAAATGTGATGTCTGCACAAGGAAATGCACCTTCAGTTGAAAAAAAAGAAATTCTGATGATTTGACAATTCTGTTTTTTTTCTTTTAGTCCTCAAATAGGGAGATCACGGGGGGGTCATTGTGTTACAGAATAAATGCATGTTTATTATTATTATTGTTATTATTATTATTATTATTATTATTACCTGGGACCATCACCAGCCCTCATGGGCTACTGTCCATCTTGCTGGAGGTGGGGATCTTAGGAACCACAACCCAGGGTCAGACCCTGACCGCAGTTATCGGGTTAACTGGAAAACTGCATAATCAGAGAAGTGCAACCCCCCTCAAGCAGCCAACTACCAACCGGATGCAATCCCGACCCACAAACTGCAGCAGAATGCATGTATAACCCCCCCCCAACCCTAACCCTAACCCTAACCCAGCCACCCACATATCCCACTCCCTGCCCTGCCTCAATAAACTTCATGACATATACATTAAAAATGAGTGCGGCAGGGGTGTGGGTTTAGAGGTCTTTGAGCCCATTGCCATTCAAGCCCTCAAGCCCTGAATGAAGTGTACCTAGGTTTGAAAATTGAGTAGTAAGTCTAAGACGTCAGCAGGTGTGGGCCTGGCTTGAAAAAATGGCAGTACATCGGACTCACAGTTTCAGCTGTCCCCCTTACACGGCCATCCTAGGAACAGCAAGCGCAGACCTAATGACATATAGGAGGATCGCCAAGTTGTTCCTCACCATGATTAAAAATTATATCTGGGTTGGATAACCATTGTGTAACCAAAGTATTCAACATCCATTTTTTTTGTTTCTTTCTGGATTGATATTTTCTTTAACCTTTATCTAAATTGGTTTTCGAAAATATCCACAACTTTTTGGGCGCCAGCCCTCCAGGACTTTTCCAGGACTCCAGGAGTCTTGACACGGGTGGATTTCATTATGAGAGAGCAAACACTATCCCACAAAAACAATGTGGCTAATAGTATTTTATTCACCAATCCAACAGCAACAAGGCTAATTCTGCACCCGTCTTGCATCCGTTCTTTCTCTCAGTTGTCTCCAGCGGGTGAACGCCAAACCAATGCTGACTTTCGTCTTGTCTCTCACTCTATCGCTTCCTTTTTCTTGCTTGCTCCGACAATGTTATCTTAGGTTTAGCCATTATGCACAGTGTTAGGTTCTCGCTGCAGCCAGGTATGTTTATATACGGTTGTTTGTATGTGACGTAAAGCGAAAAGCGAAATGCAGACGCAATGTATGGTCCCGTCCCGGAGACTCGAAGTTACAGAGTGCAGTTGCTGAGCCCCGGGACGCCGCTGGGTAATGATGGCTGGAAAAATCTGCTTAATTATGTGGCGCGAGCCACGCACAAGCCACATCTTGTAATTCTGCGCGTTTTTTCTTCAACATCTTATTATGTGGCGCATGCAGGCATGAGCCACATCTCCCACAGCAGAAGCTGTGTGGGCTTTTCAATGGATCTCTATGGGAGAGGGTTAGAGTGGAGCGGAAAAGTTAGAGTGTAACTGCCAGAGAAAATTCAC
>JAUESF010000070.1:20133342-20150001 GCA_032274765.1 Malacoctenus tetranemus | reverse complement strand
ACGACACAGACTGAGCTGTCTGCAGGCCTCTCCTCACTCAGGGCTGCACTAGCTCTGCTTGCACTGCTCCAAGTGGATGACAGAGGCGTTTTTAACCTCGCTGTGTTTGCTGTAGATTCACACAGACCCGACGGGCACACGTCGCGCCACATTCACATTTTCTGCAAGGAAATGTTCTAGTGGATGTTGGTGTGCCATCAAAACGAGTCAGAAAAGCATATTTTCAAGGTCTAAAAGCTACGTAGTGTGACTTTAATGTAGAAGAATACGTTTTTTCCAACAGATAGTATTTGAGGTGGACCAGCTATGTTTGGATCAAAGGGTGGTCGATTTTTACCTGTATTTGAATCAAGTGGGAGTTGTTTACTGGAGGCTACATCTCTCTCTCTCAGGCTACACAGCCCAGCAGAACACCACAGATGGAGATGTGATTTCACACCAGTTCAAGCCACATTAAAACTTGATTGCAATTTGGTGCAAAACTTTAGCTGTAACGCTTTATGCAGACTTTCTTTTAAATCCACTGCTGTTAATACATTCATGTGATTTTATTGTGGTGTTGCCTCGGCTCTGTCTGAAGGGCACAGCTGCAAAGAACACCGCAGACTTGCAGTGGCTGCTTGTTATAAGGTCTGTGACTTCAGAACAACATGCAATTTCAAGTCAAATTTTCCAAAGCACCTGGGAAAAGACACTACATTAAACACATTAAATGTGAGTTGTTACACAGCCTGCAGATTTAGCAATGAGTTGTCAAAACTTATCACACTGCTGTTGAATAAGTGAAAAAACGCTCAGAACAGTCTTGCCTTGGTCTTTTGCCCATTCATTGAAGCTCTTCCTTTTTAGAATTTCCATATTTACATTTGGAAATTAAACATGTTTCAGACATACTGAACTTGGACTTCACAGAGAACACAGAGAGCAGCTTGAAGCACCACAGAAAGCTCAGGAAAGCAGCGGTCAGCATGACTGCCAAATGCTTAGAGGTTCCAAGTGATCTCCAACAGCTTTGCTCCTTATCGGGAGGAAGTGGCCTTCTCCAGGGAGGGTTTTCTAAGTAAGAAGTTGGCGGCAATGTTGCGGGGTTTCACAAACTTTGACGTGAATGACCAAACTTCTGATGTGGGGGGGTTACTTCCTGATGTTAACAGTTTTAGATTACATTTTTTATTAGTGTTTTTTTATTGTAGGAACTTTTTTTAAATATCCCCAGAACTTATAAATGCCCTGGAGTGTTTTCCCCATAGGGTGTGTCTTTTTTTATATTACCTACCCATAATTCTTAAAGATGCTGGACTGTGTTGCACATGACAGAACTTGTGCGTTCCTTGTTTCACTAAAAGCACTTCACTTCACTTGTTCAACCCACCCTAACCTCCTGGTGAGGACTACACATCTGGAATTTGCATGCTGGGAAATTAAATGTGTCTGTCAGGGAAATTCCTGTCTTGAAATGTACTGACAAATCCAGCATGAAGAAAAATCAGAACAGGAGGCTTTCTGCAAAAGTCTTTTTTACTTAGAAGGAGCCAGAAGGACACCAACCACGGTGGTAACTTCCTCTCGACTGAGGATCGGTGAGCTTCATTCAGCTTACATCAGGAGGTCATCAACCTTTTTGACCCCGACAACTACTTCAAGGGCACTGAGTGACAACAGGGGTTATTTCTTACAAACTTCCTGATGTCGTTTTTTAATAGCTGCACTTTAACCAACGTGGAGGCTATTTATGCAGGAGAATTAATCATGTAATCAAGACTGATATATTTTAGCATGCGACATTTATCTGTTTGCTTCATCTTTTGTTTTGTTTTGTTTGGACTGAATAGGCTCCAATATTCATTGATAATTGAAAATGATCCCAAAACCATATTTCAAAATAATATAGATCAGACTTAATTGAACATTGTTGCTATCTACATACGCTGCACTGAGGGTGACTCATGAGGTCCTTGTGGACTACCAGGTGCCAGTGGGCACCATGTTAGTGAGCCCAGGTTTATATACAGTTTAACAGCCATTCACTCCTGTGAGACATTTACTTGTCTCAGTAAGACCTTTGTTATATCAGGGCTTTGATCTTCCTAAACTCCACTCTTCATTTGATGATCTACTAACTCTCATTTTTCTTCTTTCATGCTCATCCTGGTCACACAACAAACCAACTGTCCTCCAGATTTCATGTCTCACAGCTGCAATAGCTTTAATGACAAACAATGTGACATGATAAGAAAGTGCATTTTGTTTCACTTTGTCACATGCCAGCTCCCCAACATTTATCACATCTCCGCATACATCTCTCAGTGACAATTGCACTTTAATCCATGAATAAGTTACTTAGTGCTCCAATGTTTGTTTCTACTCTATTGTATTTTTTTAATCTCCATTGCATTGTATTTAGACCAAATGTGTGTCGATCTTCTCTTTTTTTTGTTTCAAAGCAATTGTGTGTTGTGTGTATTTTATGTCTATTTGATATCTGGCCTCTAGTCTTGTCTCCACTTCATATGAGGCAAAGTGTGCCTTATGTCGAGTATTAAGTTCTTCTCTGGAAGCCCCTTCACACACACCCTGTCCTTTGGAAAAAGTTACTCTGTATAAATGTCCTGTATTTCTTGTGAAGGTTTGTGGGCTAACAAATGTATGAATAAACACCACATCAGATTAATGGTAGTTTCTTTTGAAGAAAAGAGAGGTGACCAGCCAATTTACTTGTTGGTACATGTGAACAAATCTTAAGTCTGTTTTCCTCTGAAAGAAATTCAGAAAATTGTTCCTTCTATCACCAGGTACGTCACATGATCGCCGAGGGTATGATCCATCTGTGTATCTACGCCATCAATCAAATCACAAAGGATGCTGAAGTTACCATTGGATTTGACTATGAGTTCAATAGCTGGTCAGTGCTGTTTCATACTTCAAGTGTTTGCCTTGTTAACTTCTGGAGAGCAGTCATGAAAATCAAAAACTCAGTCATCTTTGTTGTCTTTGTGTTCATGTCTGTGCATTTTTTGTCTTCAAAAATACTGTGTTTAAGATCAGTTCCTGGGATCCAGAAGTGAAATATGTAATTGGTAAACTGTTAAAAAATATCTGACAAGCAAACCAATTCCTTACATACATTACTGGAGCGTAAAACACACGCATGCACACACGCACTTTTGAATTTGGAAATCTGAGGTAACTTTTGGTGTTTGATTTCCTCCCAAATGTAATTCTCCCAAATGTGTTCTATCATTTTGAAATCAGGACACTGTGCAGGCCAGTCACATTCCTCCTCACCATGCACCTTCCATGTCTTTATGTGACTCACTTTGTGGACTGGTGTAAGTCATGTTGGAACATGTTGCCTGTATTGTTTCTGAAAATTCGGTTTCGAAAGCTTCATCTTGAGCTCAAAAGGGACTTGTGTCACCACACAAGCCGTACTAGACAACTAAGTCTAGACAACCAAGTGCCTTTTTTATTCTTTATTTATTTTTTTGCTTTTGATGGGTGGTGTACTTTTTGCCATTGTGAGAGTATGATTCAACACCAAAAAGTGTGACAAACATTCCCCATACTTCACCTCATATTGACAGTGAGCGGAAAACCAGCCCCTTATAACTTAGTGTGATGAGCAAGTGATTTGCTGTTTCTGTTGTTGCCCACTGTAAAGCCACTGAATCAATATAAACAGCAGCTAGGTCAGGAAACGACCTTAGGTCCGTGTAAATGAGATTTATCTCATATTGTTGTGCTTATTGTTTTTTGGCTTGTTAGGCTGCATCTTCCTCCAGTAATATTATGCATTCTCTTTCCTGAACAATCAACAGTAATTACAAGGTGGACTGTGCATGCCAGAAAGGCAACCAAAACTGCCCTGTGCAGAAACACAACATCAACCCAAGGGAGAATCTGTTGAATCCCCCCACCCTGCTGCCTCCTTTGCCTCTGGTCGGTGCTGAAACCCGCAGGAGAAAAGCTCGGAGGAGAGAACTGGAGAGTGGTCCGGCTGGTGTCAGTGTTCAGAGCCTGGACCAACAGCAGGAGGCCAAAGATCTACAGGGGACCAGTGACACTGAGGTGAATGTGTTAGAAATGAAGGTGATTGAGGGTTCATTGTATTCTGTCACACCATGACAAAATCCGACTGTGCTTCAAATAGAATCAGTTGCAGAATGGGATCACACACGATACATCTCTGATTCACGGTTCTGAAAACATAAATGAAAATACCCACACTCCAATACCCAAACCTTCATTGTGCAGGGTTTTTGTGCATTTTCAATACATTTTGGTGAAATCAGTGAAAACACACTGTTGCAAGAAAAAGTATGTGAACCCGATGGGATTACTTAGATTTCTGCATTAATTGGGCATAAAATGTGTTCTAATCTTCATTGAAGTCCTGACAATAGAGAAACACATTCTGCTTGAACTTTTAAGGAACAAAAAATTCAGTTTCATCATTTTTATTGAACACAACCTGAAAACATTCACAATGCAGGGTGAAAAAAGTATGTGAGCCCCAAGTTTAATGGCTTCTCCAAGAGCTAACTGGTTCCAGGAATCAGCCAACCTGGAGTCCAATCAGTGTGATGAGATTGCAGGTGTTGGTTAAAGCTGCCCTGTCCTCTAAAAACACAAGTTAGCTGTTCTCAAGAAGCATTGGCTGGTCTGAACCATGCCTTACAAAAAGAGCTCTCAGAAGACCTATGATCAAGAATTGCTGTTTTACATGAAGCTGGAAATCGTTATAAAAGTGTCTCTCAAAGCCTTGATGTTCACCTGTCTTAGGCGAGGCAGGCTGTCTACAACTGGAGAAAGCACATGCTGATATTTTTAGACACAAATCTGCAATAAGTAAAAAATTAGAATAGAGTTCATGGGAGGACACCACAGAGGAAGCCAATGCTGTCAAAGAAAAGCATTGCTGCATGTTTCATGTATCAACTTCATTATCTTTTTGGGGTTCATTTCTGCTGTTCTATGCTGTTATGTTCACTCAAGGTCACTTAATCAAAGATGGCATTCTAGAATGAGTTAATAGTGATGTTTTGCTTGGGTATGAAACAAGCTCCATCAGGCTAATTTTGTGGCAGGGTTTAGAATTGGCTTGGTGCAAATATTTGCTATTTGTTAGAGCAAAATTGGTGCATGCTTCAAATGAAGGAGATGTTTTCGTTGGCAAATACATCACTCCCGACCGAGTAACAATTTCAGAGACGAACAAGCACACATGCATTCACATCGTACATGTACATGTAACCTCTGCTAACCACTATGCAAACATTTGAACCATTGTTTTTTTTTCTTGCAGTTGCATTTTTGACACAAATCTCAGCAGAACTTTGATTGGCTCTGAAATCATCCCATAAAGGTCTTGTTAATTGGGTGCAGATGCACATTCTTTGTTATCAGGGGAGACACAACAAACTGTTGTTGCAGTTCCAGATTGATTTTGCAAAAGGGATGCTGTTACGACTCTTCTATTGACGTCAACTTCTGCACAGTCAGTGGCTTGCAGAATGTTGTTGACACACTTTTACCGAAACTTGCAGGCTTCAAACCCCATATGAAAGAGTATCTGGTTACATACACTTGTCCATTGACAGTGCAGACACAGTAAGGTGGGACCAAGTAGATTTTTTTGGAAATGTACCATAAGATAATTTCCTTACATGCCACCTTTGTTTTACTTTAGGAGGGACTGCTGGAGGAAGTCAAGGTTGAAGAGGGTGAAGAAGGAGGGGTGGATGAAGGTGAAGGGGTTACCTCCAGTAAAAAGGTAGGCCATTTTTCCAATTTCCAATGTAACTCTTTTGCACATTCCCCTTAGACGTTTGTGTTCTTTATGATAAAGGCCACTCACATGTGGAAATGATTTTATGCCATTTATAATTGTTTAGCCCTTGAACGGTCTAGAGAGACGGAGAAAGAGAGTGGGGGGATCTGAATTGAAGGGTGAGGGTTTCGAGACTGAAGGTGGAGCAGCAAACTCTCGAAGTACCAGCATGCCCCTCAACACTGCAGTTGGGGTCAGCACTCGGCGTACAACCTATGTTATGGTCAGTGAGGAAAGATTGATCTACCAAGCTAGTTTTCAAAGATAAATTCATTTAAACTTGTGTGTTCCTGCATCTTTAACAGGAAACCACCTCAGCTGAAGAAAAAAATGTATTACCCCTTGTGCCTGCCTCGGTTCTGCCCCCCAAACCCACAAGACCCACGAAGCCCCGGCCTAAAAGTCGGATGTCACGTTACCGATCAAGTTCCTCTCAGCGTGCCCGACGGCAGCGACAAAACCTTGCCCAGCAGTCGGCAGCAGCATCCGCAGCTGCAGCTGCAGCTGCAGCGTTAACAACAACACCAACATCGGCTGATCACGGTATTGCTCTAGATGAGGAAGGATCCCAAGGCCCTTATAGTGCTGAGCATGGCCATGGGGAGAGCACACTTGGAGGGCACCTTCTAGAAGGAGATGGCCAAGGTCTAAACTGCATGAACAAGGGCAACTTGCGTTACCCAAAAACCAAAAAGGTGAGAATGATTAAGACATATGCTGTTTTTCCAAAACCTCAATCGTGCTTCATCATTTGTGCTGATGTTTCTCTGTATTCTCAGTACCTTGTGACAGAGTGGTTGAATGACAAGATTCCTGGAGGGGAGAAGGTTTATCAAGAGATGCCTGTTGAGCGCCCACTAAGGATAACCACAGACCCCACGGTGCTGGCCACCACCCTCAACATGCTTCCAGGCCTGTCCCACTCCTCACTCATTTGCACCACACCTAGACAATACGTCCGCTTCGGCTCCCCTTTCAACCCTGAGAGACACCGGCCCCGTCCACTCCAGATGGATGGCACTTATGGTTGCTACAAGAAGGTGAGGGTGATTTTATTACATTACATATGAGGAGTTAGGAGTGAATTTTATATTGCTACCAGACTGTTTTACAGTTTTTCCAAATCCAATACCTGTTTACAAAGATTTTGTTTTCATCCCTGTCCTTTGATCCCATCACCTAGTTTACTTCATAGAAACACATAGTTACATTTCACTCGACCACAAAAATTGTAAATGTACATGTAGGTGGAATTTCCTGCTGGGTATTTCTGCCTGTTTCACCTCTTCTAGACCTGACCTAATGGGTCATCTGCATTGTCATTGGCCAGGAACTACTATTCTTCAACATTTTGCTCCTTTAACAGAAATCTGACAGTCCCCACAAATATTGTTTATCAAACGATGACATATTCCCTGTAGACTTCTCTTTCTGATATTGTGCCTCTCAGTGTTGCTCTACTATTGGCCTCAAACAGTTATGTATTCTTTCCAAGCAATTCCAAACCTTGCTACATTGTCAAGCTGATTTATCTTGTTTCAAAACCAAACAACACGTCTTGACCGTCACATTCTAGACTGGCACCTTCAAGGAAGAGACAGTGGGCAAACATAACAGCAGAGGAGTTTGCTAAAATTTGTGCTCGGGAATGAAATGAACTTGAAGGTAACATTTACAGTCACACAGGCAGCATTTTCAGTGTTGAGGACTTTCGATAAGACCATGAGCTTGAAGGAAGCATTGGCTCTAAAGGAGAGTTGAGGGATGCCATTTTGTCAACAACATGTAGAAATGTTTGGCTTGTTAGAAGTAACCTTGTATGTTACTGTATTTTTTCCTTCAAGTTAAGAAGGAAGCATTGGCTCTAAAGGAGAGTAGAGGGATGCCATTATGTCAACAACACATAGAAATGTTCGGCTTGTTACAAAAAAACCTTGCATGTTACTGTATTTTTTCCTTCAAGTTAACAAAAAGAACATGTCAGGAAATCAAAAAAAATCGAAAATCTTGCCTAGGCTGCCATATTTTTGTGTAATTTTTTTCCCCATTTTAAAAGTTTTGTTGTGCACCCCAATATGAGATACAACTGAGTAAAATTGTGGTGGTTCACTCATCCAGTGAGGGAGGCGGGAGTTGAAGACCTCCCTTCCAGAAGGTTTTGCAAGTTGTTCTCAGCAGACCCTCACAATACGTTTTGACCTGCCCAGTCGGTCAGATTTCCTACTTTGCCTGTGGATCCAACTCACCACCAGGTGCTGATCAGTTCAGAGCTCTGTCTCTCTCTTCACCCGAGTTTCCAAAGCACACGGTTGGAGATCAGAAGACACAAACACAAAGTCCAGCATCAACCGTCGGCCTCGGATTATCCTTGTGCAAAGTGCACTCGTGGACACCCTTGTGTGTGCACATTGTGTTCGTTATTGACAAACTGTGATGAGCACAAGTACAACAGAGCACCACTGGGGTTCAGATCAGGGAGGGCATTTCTCCCAATTACACCTCTCCAAGGACGACTGTCCTTGCCTGCAAGGCCATTGAAGTCCCCTAGTACAACAATGGAGTCCCTGGTTGGAGCAGCTTTCAGTATGCTGATCTGGTTGACGTGAACATCCTCAGGTGTATAAACTTCGTAAGTAGGTTATGAGCCACTCTTTATCTGAGCTGTCACGCAATACCTGCTCACCTGGTAGACTCTGAGGGGTAAAAAGCCCCTGACAACATAGTTCTCAGGATCATTCAAGTACACAAACCCCTTCACCATGATTAGGTGGCAGCTCAAGGAGTGGTTATGTTTTAGGACAGACTAATATATTTTAATGTGACTTAAAAAACTTGTTGTCAAGATGAAACGCATCCTTTCTTTCAGAGCTTTGAGAAAGGTGTTTTTTTTCTTTTCTTAATTTTTTGTTCCGTTCAAAACCATGGTCCTTAATCTCCAATGGAGCAATCACTAGTTCCCTAAGTGAATTTTTTTAACACACATATACTCAACACAAAAATTATTTCTGTCTAATGCATCAGCACAATTATCTTGAACAAAAAGCTATGCATTTAATATAGGATCTACTAAAGATTGCTTAATTTGTTATTTTGAGACCACCTATGATTTTCCAAATCATTTTTGAAATTGCCTCGAACATCATGCTGACATAAAAACATGCCAGTTTTTTTTTTCTTGTCTTAATTGCCTTATTCAATGAAGTCTTTTGAGTTTGGTCAGTTTCTACAAACTGATATTAAACCAAGGTCAATTTGTTTTTAAGATTTATCTGAACACTCACTTAAATCTGGCCCTCATGAAAATCAACAATTGATTCTTTGTTGAAGTGTCACACCCAAGATGTCAAGATCTTCAGAGGAGAGTGGGTCATCCTAACTCAAACTGTTAATTTTACTTCTGCTTGTCTAGCTTTGGGTGTTGCTATACACAGTGAGTGGCTCTTTATCCAACGGATGGCTGTTGGCTTGGGAACTCTTTTTTTCTTCACCTCAATCCCCAGTTCTAAAAGTGACAGCTGCACACGTGAATTGTACGAGCAGTCCTGTGAGCCACAATAATTTCAAACTTCTTTCTAACACAATTGTTGTGGTTTGGGTCGACCTTTTCCAAACTCATCAGGTTTAATGAGGCAGCTGCACATGTAAAATGTCAGGTGGTTCCTGTACTGTGTGATTTTTTTTTTTTTTTTGCACTTGCCTCTCCGTCAATTGCTCCAAGAAATGCTTTGTTCAAGCTCTGTGAAGGGATGCAGTAGGAGAGGTAGAGAATTTGTTCCGCCATTGAGTGTCTTCCCCAAAAATGTCCATTCAGGTTCAAAGCATTTTGCCGTAAAGTTCAAATTTTATTTATCCGTGTCTAAATACCTTGTTATTTAGAGGTATTGACGTTTCTTTTACTGAAATTGGGTATATAAGCTATCTTATTTTGCAAAGTACTACCTGCGGCATCATTGATAATGCTTGGAATCAGAACTGTGTGCAGAACCAGCTTCTCAATGGTGGGTTTCAATGATGGTCTTCTGGACAACATTTCACCCAGTGGTCTACCACATCAGTGTATAGCACTCTGCAGCAGACTGATATCACAGAAAGAAAGACTAGACTACGCGTAGGAAGCCTTGGGAAAGCTTTGCAGATATTTTGTGTTAATTACCTGATTACAGTGGTACACTTTGATTCAATGACATTGAAGTTTTTGACAGTAATCTAAATTTATGATAAAATGGATTTTGGGGGGAGCGGGGGTTATTTGCTGAATGCAATAATCATTCATATCTAACAAAAAACAAGCAAGAAATATACCAACCCCAGGTGGGATAAATCTATTTGAAATAGTATGAAAAAGTATGAAAGGGTGAGCCCCACTCCAAGGAGCACAATGCTTGCTGTGCGCCCCCCCCCCCCAAATAATCAACCCACACACAAACAAATGCCACTTCAAAACACCTTCTAATTGCGTTTATTTTAGAACCATCTCATCTTTTAAAATGACACTTTGTCTGAATGAAATTTAACACATGAACATTTAAAACATTTCCTCCCATTTTATTTATTTTATCAGGGCCTTTGTATGGCAAATACGCCCTTTTTTCATTTTTCCGCGCCTCCCCTTAAGTGCTCTGGCGCCCCCTAGGGGAGGCGCGCCTCACACTTTGAAAACCGCCGCTCTAACACATGCCTTTGCTGTCTTGTTGATGCAGAGATGGATCAAACAGGTGGAAGACGAGAGCTGCTCAGCTAGTGTGGAGGATGGTACAGAGTCCACCTCCTCTCAACAGAGTACAAGTAGCAGATCAACTCCCAACCTGCTCTCCAGTGGTATGAACATATGACATTTCCTCATTAATGCTGAGTATTTTGAACTTGAACGGCTGTAAAATCGAAATTCAAAGCTCAGGCCTGAACGTCTGCTGTGTATTATCCAGTGAAATTATTTCATAGTGCACTGTTGTAGCTCTCTTCATGATTTGAGTTGACATTCATTAGGCTTTCCAAAGGTTGACTTCCACACATTGTGTTTTGATGAATTTTTTCAGAGCTAATGGCACCCTTCAAAAAGCGACGCTCCAAGTATCTGGCAGTGATGACCCCAACACTCTCAGACCAACTGCTTTGCCCTCTGTCACCAATTACACCGCCACTCCAAGACGACTCCTTCTCCTCTCTCCCGCTGCTCCACACTTCATGTGGTTCCCTGAGGCCCAATGGCCCCACCCACTCTCCAATGCCCTCACTGCCCACCAGCCGCTGCAACACACCACTGCAATTTGAAGTGAGGGCACTATTTTCTAAACCCTTGCAACCAGAAATGCCACTTCTGACTTCTGTCCATTTGTATGTCTGTGATTGACTCTTTCATTGTCAATGAGACTGTCAGTTAAACAGTTCTCAGCACTTTTAATATGATCACTGATGCTTAGATTAAGTGAGATGCGAGACTTTAGTCCCATGAATGTGTTTAAACTGGTCTCTGTTAGCACAAACCATCCGTCATCATCAGCCTGCACTCAGGAAGAAAGCAAAACTAAACGGTAAAGGCAATAACATACAAAGGGGCAGAGACTTTAATTCTTTTAGGCTTCGAGAAAAAAAAATCTCAGAAATAAAGAATAATTTATATTTGTTTGCAGTCCAAGAACAAAACGCTTCTCAGTCCACCCAAATTCCTTTCGGGCCAATGTGTCCCGACAAAGTGACAGCCATGGATGAAAGAGACGAGAGATCACATGATCTGATGAATGGAATGGAAAAACAAAAAAATGTCATACAGAATTATACATGGATCAAGTGTGTTCACAAAATATGCCACTAACAATTCGCAGATGACTGAACCAATTTGTCTTGCCTTTCTCCTCAATGCAGCTACGCAGTCAGCATGGGGGTGAACGTAGGACTTAGATTCTGTTTCTTTCTGGCCTTTGCACACCGTAGCGGTGTGATTGAAACTTCCATTTGAGTGTTTTCTTTTTTCCGAACGTTTCCATTCATTAGCCTGAGCAGTAGCATCTCATCTCTGTGTTTCGTATATCTGGTTCGTCATTGGTGTGCTTTTCGAAGCATTGCAGTTTTTTTGGTGGCTGTTTTATGGGTAGGCAGTCAGCGGAAAGGCATCTGGTGTGATAGGATAATGGGAATTGAAAAGGCCTCAGCTGTACTCACAATTTTCTGTGTTTACTCATTTCCTGATGAGTACTAACCACAAGGTATAAACAATATATTTAATGCATTTTATTGTGTAACAGTTTGGTAAACTGAATGCATATAAGTTGAAACCAAAATATGCTGATGATCTCAGAAGTCATACCACAGCCCACTTTGACATGCTGTGAACTTAACGACCTGTGTTCTCCTCTCAAGAACATATCATCCCCTGAAGCTTCTCCCGTCCACCGGCCAGAGTCCATCTCTCCTGAGGTACATTCTTGTCTCTCCAGCATGATTTTCAAGCAGACTATTTGAAATGTTTCTAACAAGCGAGCTTCACTGTTTTATGCCTTCCTTTTGTCGTTGTCTTACAGCCATGCATTCAGAGCGACTATGACACCTCTCGGCCTCAGTTCCCGGACCTGTCACTCCCTTCCAGCTTGGAGAGTCCTGTGGCGTTGACCTCAGATGACTTTTCATTTCCTGGGGGTGCTTCAGGCCAAGATTCCCAAGGCCCAACATGTGTAAGGACCAGTTCCATAAATCCCTCCTCAGACCTCAACCCCCAAAACATGGAACAAGCTTTTAGGACAGAGTTCAACCTCATATACACCTGTTCCCCCCTCAACGCAAACCTGGGCAACTCCATTTCCACTGACCGCCGTCCTTCCCAGTCAGAAGGAGGCTTCTCCCCTGCAGAATCTTTTCAAAGCTCTTTCAGTGGCCAGGGGCTGCTCGGAGATGGAGGCTTTGGTTCCATGTCCCCCTATGGGGAGCCTCACTATGGGGGAGGGTACCCAGACAGTGGAACACCACCCCACACCAGCAACCCACCACAAAAGAAGAAGGCAAGTTCTCTTCGTGTCACTGATATCAATGTGAAGATGTCCATGTCTGTTTCCACAGCGTGTTATGACACGACTGATGTACTTTTATATTTGCTCTATTTCACGCTGATTTTGTCCACAGTAAACTGTTTAGTTTCTTGATGTTGGTCAAAGCAAAAGCCACGAGGTTTTTCTGGGGAACAAATTTAAAGCCTTCATATGTATATCTGAAATTATTTGGCCTCTGTAGCTTTGACCCCCCCCCTTTCCTTCAGTCTCCCTCCCTTTCCCTCATTGCTCCTTGACACTCTTTGCCAAGTCTCTCTTCCACTTTTCTTCCAAGGCAGAGGGCCAACCAGCATTCCATTAGTCTGCTGACAGGAAAGCCAGATTACCAGGCTATAGCTGTAAGAAGTGAATACAAGCCAGTACAAAATATGGTGAATATTTTTTATACAACTACATTTGTAGAAGTGTGCATGTAAATCCTGTTTTTGCATCTGCATACAACATCTACAACATACTCAAACAACCCCCCTTCCCTGTCCAAACCTTCATCCAATTATGACTGTAATTCTGAGAAAAGTTTCAAGTTATGACATCATTTTGGTCAAACTTGTCCATTCACCTCATCTCCTAAAGTGAATGGTTGATTCCAGATGAAGTGCAGATATCCTTGCTGTAGTCTAAACCGTGTAAGCAGCCCAGCTGGTTCACAGCCAAACTCATCTTCATCTGATCACACCTGAGCAAAGTCGTGAGGTCTTTGTCCTTCTAGTAACATGCCTAATCTGTCTTGACCCAATTATTGCAGCCAAAAACTTGACATTGATGATTGATTGAACAAGGCAATGCATCCAAAGACCAAAAGGAGAAGGCAGTAGTAATAATGACAAAGTTACATAAAAATCACATCATGCTTCAGACATTGTGGGATGGAGTCCAAGCCAGATACAGTTGGTAGATGGAGCAGCTCTGTACAAAGGGCCCAGTGTAAAACGGGACTGAAAAGATACCAAACTTTTCAGCACAATATTTTGGTTTCCAAGCTCAGTTGCTAAGTTTGGAAACACACAGCATGGTCCCTTGTGGCAACATGACACTGATCAAGTCAATCCCCTTGTTTGAATTGTCCCTTCGAAGTGAGCACATTACCAAGCTAATGCAACAGAAACCTAGGCAACCATATCCAAGGAGGGCAAGGTCTGGTAATCAGTCATCACTTGTCAAACTCACTTTATACCATGATATGACCAAAACTTCATCTGCACTCACCTTAGCATAAGCTTTGTAATTTAAATCAGAGCTGTCACTTTGGAGTGCTGTGTCAAATGAAGCAACACATAAACTCCTCTTCTGTTCCAGACTTGAATCAGGTGCTGCTCTGAACTGTTGCTCTAGAGATCCATGTTAACATTCACATTCCCACAATTACCTAAAGAAATCTACAAGCTTCAGTCAGTGTGAAACAATCTGTGTCAGCATACATGTGTGAAGAAGAGACGTCCGTAGTTCAGGCTGGCCATTGACGCAATGACAGGAGAGGTTGGTGTCATGGTTCCTTTATGGAAGGAGCAGAGCCATCCATGTCAGTCTGTGACCCTGTGGTCCTCATCCCACTCCCTCAGCCCCCTCCCTCTCTTCTTTCTCTGTGTCATAGTGACATGAAGCTGGAGTGAGTGCTCTCATTCTCATTGGTGATTGTAGAGGTGTGTGTATATGGTGTGTGTGTATGTTGGCTGAAATGAATGTTGGTGTTGTATTTCACTGTGGTTGCATCATGCTGTGGTTCATCTAAACTTGCCTGCTCATTGGTCGATGCTTCAAACACAGTCTGATACTAACAGTGCAGTCACGGTACATGCAGTGATCTCCTATACGGTAACAAGTCTGTTGCCTAAATGGTTTGAGAGCATTTCCATTCCAGAGATCATTGCCATGGTGATTAAGGTGTTCTGTTAGAAGGTGAGTCCTCTGGTGTGGTGCATGCAGTCTGCCCATCAGTGCAGTTCAGTGAATGATGTGACTGAGTCAGCGACCCTGCTTCAGCTTGAAGAGTACCTGTTCTGTCTTTCGAAGCTCTCAGTCAGTAAGCTTTCCCCTGTATCTGGATTCAGGTGTCTTTGTTGGAGTACCGCAAAAGGAAACAGATCTGCAGTCGTGACCAGGAGCAGACCATTGCCAGCTTGTCCGTTGGTGGCACTGCCTCTCACTCTGGTTCCTACCACAGCAAAGGCTCACTGCACCCTCACCCCCATCCACAGATGCAGCCCCAAGTCTTCTTCTCCTCCTCAGGACACACTGAGTCTGTCCCACAGATAGAAGAGGTCTGTCCCCCAGAGCAGCAGGGACTGCCAGTGCAGCCCAGACACCAGGACTGCAAGAGCCAATGGTGAGGAGTCTACAAGGATGTCGCACACTGTTTCACCTTTGGAAATAGTATGTTAGGTCTCAGGGTATCCTGTGTACGAAGAAACTGTTTTCCCCTTAGGATGGTCCCCACCACTGTTGAACGCCTACGGGAGGGCCAGGGGTCTCTAGAGAGGGTACTGAGAAGCATCAAGATGGAGCACATTTACAAGAAGAGTGAGAGCTCCACGGAGAAGGACTCTGGTTTGGAACCTGATCGTGTCTGCAGAACAACACACTTTTGAACTATGTAGAAAAGTTGTCCTGGAACTAATGGTGTGCTCATTGTGATTCCAACTTTTCTTCCTGTTTTTTTAGATGCTGAGCGCTTTGAGATGCTGCCAGCGGCTGTGGCTTCTCCCATCAACAGTCCACATGGATACAGTCCTTCGGTGTACACACAACAGGTAGCCTAAGGATACCACTGAATCACTTCTTGTTCTCAGACTCTACATTTTATCACCTTTGAGCGCACCAATTAAAGGTGTGGTCGGAGATCTTGTAAAAAACGGCTCCAGCAAGCTCTATTTCGAAAATGCACAGCCTCTTCAGCCCACCCTCCTTCTTCAGCCCAGCCCTCGAAACCACGCCTTCAAAAATACATGAACGCGCATGCTCAGCATGACACTGATGATCACAGAGGTAACCTACTGCTTTCATCCCTAGCCAAAGTAGGCTACAGACATGGATTTATTTTGATAGGTGTAATATACATTTTACTATTACTGTTGCCACCCCGACCACGTCCCCTGCTTGGCGCTCGCAGAATGCTTCCACCGAGGCTGTGCTGAGCTGAAGCATCCGCTATGATTGTGGACTATGGCGCGCGGACTCGCCGTCACTATAAACGTCAGTTTCTGCTTCACTGGACAACTGCGTGTACTCCTCCTCGGCATCGGAGTCAGCCAGTACCTCATGAAGTACTTCGTCTACAGCAAACCGAACTATTGGCATCGTGAGTGAGTGAAAAAACACTATTTCGTTCCGCTCTGCGCCCCGCTCCGCGCCCTGCTCCGCGCCCCACACCGCTCTGCGCTCCGACCGCCGCTTCGCTGCCGTGTCTCTGCGCCGGAGCGTCTTTTTCAAACTCTTTTTACTCTAAAACTTTGAATATAAACACACCCTCAAATTCTGCTCAGATTACAGGCACACATGTCCACTGTCTCCTGGTGAAAAGTATGAACAGGATTCGGCTCCACATTTAGAGATACGGCCTGTTTTATTCAGCGATGTTGCTTGTCGCAATATTGCGACTTTGGCATCCCAAAATACTACGAAGACAAACAAGTTAGTATATCTCACCTATGGAGAAGAAATACAGCTCCCATGGCCTCGGTTTGAAGCTGCTGCTGTTCCTTCAGCCTTCGCCAGTGTCCAATGCCTTCCCAGTACACACTGTGGTCTGGCCTCTCTCTCCGTCAGCCTTTCTCTTGGCAGCAGCAACGTCAC
>JAUESF010000070.1:20089566-20101934 GCA_032274765.1 Malacoctenus tetranemus | reverse complement strand
TCTTAAACACTCCCTCACCGTGTCTGCCCAACCAATCAAATGAAGCCAGGCAGACCCATACACAATAGAAACTTTCTTACTTGAGGGCAACTTAAACTCCTGTGTATATCAAATTCCAATATTTTCTTCTTGATACATTAAATATTTGAAAATTAGCAGAGGAAAATGTGAAAAACCAAAAATCTAAGTTTGTTAATTGTTGTTAATACTGGTTTCAAGAGTTAGAGCATCGAGTAGTTTTTCATTCATTAGAATTTCTGTTTTGGGTGGATCTGAATTGAACAGCATAAGAGGATGGGAGGCCTCCACCACAGTGCTTGTCTTCTACACTGACTAAAACCGAGGGTCAAGCCGAGTCACTGAAGCCACTGGAATTCTAACTTTGACAAAGAAACAAGAGTGTGTGTATTTTATTTGAATGAAGTGCTGACAAATCCGACCTTTCTCTGGAGTTGAGAAGCCCTTCTTCATTCAGGCACTGCTTTAAAAGGAATCCTGATGTTTGATATGGCTCATCAATAGCGGCATTTCATTCACATGGTTTGTCCTGACAGTTCACTTGACTGCATCATCAGATCAGCTGAAGTTTCTGTGTTGGATGTTTTGTCACTAAACCTTGTAAACTTCCATCCCTTTGCTTTCGTTGGCTAAAGCAGTAAGTCAGGTGAGGCGTGGTTCTTACTGACATCTCACACTATGGAGTAAACAGTACTGGTTGAACATACCGTCTCTCCCTGCCTGCCTGTCCCCCCCCCAGGTTGTCTGGATCCTCATACACCATACCGTTGTGTAACGGTTCAGCGTCCACCAGCTTCCTGCAAGGCGACTTCTCCTCCTCAGCGGAGTTTTTTGTGTGCGTCGGCGTGTTCGGCTTTCTTTACTGCACTGCCACTCTGATTCTCTACCTGGGCTACCAACATGTGTACCGTCAGACCAGCCGTGGTCCAGTCATTGTGAGTGCACTTCTTTCTCTGCTCAGAATAGCAGCAGCAGCAGCAGCAGCTTGCTGCACCCTATAAAGTTCACTGCTTTCTCCTGCAGGATCTGGTGGTGACTGCTATCTTTGCCTTCCTCTGGCTGGTCTCCTCCTCAGCCTGGGGCAAAGGCCTAACTGATGTCAAGTGGGCCACTAACCCTGCGCACCTCGTGGAGCAGTGCCCAACTGTGTGTGAAGGCAAAGAGGCTCCTTCGATGGGCCGCCTCAATGCCTCTGTGGTAAGTCCTGTCCAAGTATCATGGTGGCTGCCTCCTGTAGAGACAAAGAAGGAACAGGTTTATACTCTTAAATCTAAGTCATTAGAAGTGTGCCTTAATATCATGAGATTACTAAATCTCCATCTGCCAAAATCCTAGTCCTAGTCCTGTTTTCAAGGACATGTGGTGCATTTTTTTAAACAAGCTCCAGCTGACTTTCTGACAAAGGGAAAATGTACAAGTGAGAGTCACACAGTGGATTTCTCAAATTCCACCTGTTGGATTGCTTCAAGCCTGCTCACAGATGTGTGTGCTTCCAAAGAGGGATAGCTTCAGCTGTGCGTATTCATAGATCTTGTCTCACCTGTGCGCAAAAACACACCTGTTGACGTCCGGTCAGAGGAGCTCTCTGAACTTGCTCCGGAGGCCTTAATCAGATTGCTTTACGCCGATTGGAATATTCAAATAAGACCTCACCTCTTGAGGTTTGATGATAATGATCTGATTACAATGACTTCCCACATGACTGAAGATCCAGGGTCTTCAGTCGCTCTGTCGTGTTCACCACGAGAAACGCTGCGTCGGAAATCCAGTGTTTCTGCCGATGCACCTGAGTGGCTTTGTTCTCCTCAGAGAAAAGCCGTCATCCCTTCTGTGAGCTCCCAGTGGGTCCAGCACATGTCTATGCTGTGCCTCTGTGTCATCTGTAAACGCTTGGGACTGACAATGTGGGACCGAATAATAGTGACGATGGCAACAAAACCTTGCATCACATGTTCCAGGCCGATGGATTTAGTCGACAGCTTTTCTTAGTCTACTTTAGGGTACTTTAAATCTGACCGACTAAACGAGATGTTCTGCTGGAAATAATTGACTTTGGGCCCCAAATTATACAGCATTGCTCTCAATATTACATTCGAACACATTAGGCATTATGAACACATGCGGAACTTATTTCTTTGTCTCCTGATGATTTTTTTTGTGTGTGTTTTCACGTCTTTCTGTAGATTTTTGGCTTTCTCAACTTGGTTCTGTGGGCAGGAAACTGCTGGTTCATCTACAAGGAGACGCCTTTCCACAAAGACCCCAACCCACCGGCCTCCATGGAGGAGGGCGAGGCCCCCAGCCACTAAGCAATGCAAAGCCAAGAAGCCCCAACTTAATGCTTTGTGCCCCTACAATAATCTGTCATCTAAACCAGCAGACAAGGAAACCAAGGAGAGGCTACTATGAGTTTACTTCCTACTACTTTTTCTTAGTACAACACTGTTTTTTTTTTTTACCTTGAGGTGGTTCCCGATCCTGGCGCAACACTCCTTGTTTTTCAAAAGTCGAAGCTATGCATCAGCCTTAACTCCACTAAGTGCAATTATGAGAGGAATTATTACGTGCAGGTGCACTGATCGTAGTCCAGTTTGAAATGAGGTGATCAGTCGAGCTTTAATCGGGTCTGAAAAAATTGAGGCCAAAAAGGTCAACGCCCGACAAACTTCTGTGCGAACCTGCCCTTAGCTTGACCCTCATGAGCATAATCAGCCCTATGAGAGACCAGCACTTTTCTGAACAAGCTTCTGTGCAAGAACAAGACCAGGAGGCATTCTACAATTTTTTCTACCAGTTTTTCCCCGCATAAACTACTTTGTGTAGTTGTGCAGGCGATAAACCAGGAACCATAGTGTCTAAGTTTTTCTCCATAGTGAATCAATTGAACACGTGTAATACGTGTAAGGACAGAACACATTCAGCCTCACATTCTTTGATACTAGAATAAATCACATTCAGGCCTGGGATTCGAACATGTGTACAATTAACATCAAGTGTGCAAACGGCCTGTATAAGGATGACTAAACCCTTGGAATAAGATCTTAGTATCTTATGTAGCAAAACCAATAGCCCAGGGAAATGTAGTGGCACCATCTATCTCGGTCAACAGAATAAACAGTGATAACGAAAATGTCCGTCAAGAAAATAACACTGCTCATTTCATTTGTTTGCCTTCGAGGCATCTGTTGATCCCTTCAAAAAGCTCCCCACTGGCCCAGTCTGTAGACACACAAGATTGAGTTTTGACAGGTTACCTGAAAAATAACAATACAGTCGACGCACCGTTTAGTTCTTCAACCCAGCAATTAGACTTTTGTTTAGTTTTCGCAAGTGTCTGATTGGACAAAAAGTTGTGGTCGTTTATTTGTTTTTGCCTGAATGTACAACAGGGCGAGCTCTTAACAGGTTTACTCACACATGACCTCACAGTGGAAGTCACTGCTGCACATGTTAAGCTGCTGTTGGTTAATGTTTCTCCTCAGTAACACGGAGTCCGTCACAGAAAGCAAAGCAGGCAAAAAAAACCCGATGTCCACCTTGTACAGCATAGCTCTTGAAGTTCACATTGGCATTTCTTGCATCGAACAGAACGATATCAAAGGATGTTTCCTTTGCAACCTTTTGTGGCCCACTAATGTAACAAACACTGTCTTGGCGAAATCGACTGAAAGGGCATCATTGTTGTATTTTTACCAGCTGAGGACTCACTGAAAACATGTGTGATGGGATGAGCATTCAAGAAGAAGCCACCAAGAAAAAACAACGGGGAGAAGTTTTATTGTAACTTCAGTTTTAATGTCCATTCAGCACATTTTTGCAAACACATCAATGGCAACAGAAGTCTGTGTTTCATTATTTTATGCACGATTTATTTTTAGAACTTGATTTTTTTTCGATTGCATCCTCAGAAAAGACTTACCGGGAATCTAACTTCAATTTTCTGTTCATCAGTTTCGAAGTGCTCCGATACAGTAAATGTTGCAATTACCAGCTGGAGAAGAACAACCCGAAAGCATGATGCTGCCACCACTATGCCTCAGCATTAGTGTGCTGCGCAGGGTGTCTTTTTAATTTCTTTTTCACTACACACACTCTGTGGAATTATAGCCAACCTGTTTGACTGTTCGTTGCATCATTTCTGCCACATTTCTGCCCGTTCTGTTTGATATTCCTTCTGTCATTGTGTTTTGTATTGATGCTGAAATGCCAGTGTAAACACAAAGGGATCTTTTATTTGAAGAGTTTTGGCCCGAACATAGAGCTTTGGCATAAGTCAGCACATCAGCCGACTTGCAGGTTCAACTTGCAGCGATGCTTACACACAGTTCATACAGTTGTACTTTTAAATCCCCTATAACAAGTAGAATATTCAAAACTAATGTTGGGTTGTTGTGTTTTTTTCACGTGCAGCTTCTCTTTGATTTTTATAATTTTCCGTTCGACTGTTTGTTCTGCTGAGTAACTTTAAGGTAATCCAATTCTGGTCCCTTCTCCTCCATGAAAGAAGGGACAGAACATGTTTATGGCCGTCATGTTTTACTGCTGTATGTTTTGGCCTCCTGCCTGCCTGTAGTAGCTACGCCGCATGGACCTCTGCAGGCGATGGCAACACAAGATCGAGCGCTCTGTCCGAAATGCCTGCTGTTGACTTCTGTCACCGTTTGCGTTGCACTAAGAGGAAAAAAAAAATGTTAATTTTGATGAAGTATCTGCGCATTACATGCTGCCTCTTTTTGGGAATGTTGAAGGGTCTGTGTAAAGTCAACAGAAAAATGTTATATTGTGCACAACAAATAAAGATTTGATGCGTTGAGTTTTATTTTGTTGTTTTTGACTATGAGAACCCAGTAATGAGCAGAAGGTTTAAAGGAGTATTTGCGTTCATCCCGACATATTTTATGCCGGAGGAAACCATGGTTAATCTGCACTGGCTCAAATCTTAGCGTAAATCTATGACAGACACAACGCTGAAGTGTTTTGTTGCGCTCCAAACTTTTCAGTTTTTTATTGCTGCACGTGAAATTATCTTACTAGCGTCTGCTGCCGTTTATTAGGTTCCAAATGAGTGTGCTGAGAGGCAGTGTATAGTCGACCATTGTATCTTGAAAGATTGTTCCATTTCACTGATATAAGAGTCCAAGTGGGGCTGAGAGGCTGCATGAGGCTTTGGCACTGACATGCACAGTGGGAAAACAGTAAGTGCTGGTACCACCTCAATGACCTGTTGTATGGCTGTATTTTTTATCAACAGAAACAAGCTGTGAGCTGTCTACAGGTCAGGGGGAAGTATGCTGAAGTGACTTCTGGGGAAAGCAGGAAAAGGGAATGGTACGCACTGTACGCTGAGAGAGGCCCAGTACGCTGAGGGGTAAAACTGAAATTTTCTGGTACTGTGTACGAGTGTGTCTCGGCTCATTCCCATCTCCAACTGGTGGTCCTTGTCATTGGCTTGGGAGACCTCCATTCTAGCACACATTAGTCATATAGCATATTTTCCAAACATAAAAGCTGACTGGTTAAGATTGTCATGTTTTGTTTCTTTTCTAATATTGATGCATTCTAAGTAACTGACAATCAGTTCTCAGACTTATCAATATTAAAAGTAGTTCTGGGTACTCAGTTGAGATTTTGAAGTTCCTCTGTTTTAGTTTATCGTCCAGATAATTGCAGTGAAATTGCCATTTTTCTTCTACTTATTCCATCGACAGTAATTTTACTATGTGTATGCTTTAGAGTTGTCAGAGAATGAGAAATGTCATCATTCAGTCGTGTTTTCTGTGCTCCAAACCCCTGCCTCACTGTGTGGGGGTCCCCAGAACGCGCACGCAGGAAGTTCCTTTCCTGCCGAGAACGCGAGATATGACGTAAATCGCTTGCCGCGCAGTGATGATGGCGGTGCGTGAACGCGCAGTAAAAGTAATGGCTGCTCTGGATCGGCGGGTGCCTAGCCTCGATGATTTCGTGGGTCAAAGCTGGACTGCCTGGGCCGACTGGACCGGCGTGAAGGCGGCGAATGGTAAGGAAGCTTCTCGAAGCAAACACTGGCGGCCGTGAGGCTGTATAACTAAAGTGCCTTGGTTTATTTCCGTGGAAACAGAGGACAGAGCTAACCATGTTACCCAAACAAAGACCCTGCCGGGTCCTAGCGCTGGGTGGGTAACATGTTGCTCACGCTCAGTTCCTCTTGCATACGCTGTCTTCAAGAAAAATATAAGAAATGGTTGTTGGCACATAACTGTTGAAGCATGTGGCGAGCTGTTGGGCCCGTGAAAGAGGCTGCCACCGCCTAACGGAGGTGTTATATTTTCGTGCGGGTAGCCGGGCAGAGGAGGCATCAGAGCGGAAGGAGGCTAGTGTGGCTTGTTGGGCGAGCAACTTCTTGTCGTGGAAGGCTAGGCTAACAGGCTAGGAGAGCAAGCCAGACAATCCATTTATGACAAGGCTGCTAGCACGAGCCTGCTAACGCTCGTAGCAGCAGCAGCAGCAGCAGCAGCAGGAGGACTGAGAGTAGACGCCGGTGACGGAGGAGGAGTCTGATGCTGCTGCCACCATGTAAATGCTGGCCCAGCCTTTGATATTAGCAAGCGTTACTCTGTGTTCTTTTCGTGTAATCTTCACACTGGCACTGAATCATCCCAGTTTCCTCATGTTAACACCACTGTATTCGACACGACACCATGTTTATGCGACTCGTGCCCCCCAAAAGTAGTCTTGAGCGTCCTCAGCTTATAAGTGAACAGTATTTGCTCTCACTCATTGTCTGGCATTACCCCAGGTGCTACTCAGTGACTATCAAATAATAATCATCATTGTGCCATTAGCTTCACAGAGAGACTATCAAACTTAAGCCAACAGCAGCCAGTGTAGAATGTTTTTGACCTGTATATCAGTCCTTTGATATAACTCAGCTGAGGGCTTGGTAATTTACTTGGTAAACTGTCAAGTGAGCCGATTCTTTGACTTGATGAGGAAGCTGATGTGTAAGTTTTTGAAACTACCGACCTCATGACGTGTTGAACATGTGTGTGATGTGTGACGTTTCAGACTCTGATTTGGACGACTGCAGCAAGAATGGCAAAAAAGCTGCAGAGGCCATGTCACTCAGTAAAGAGGGTAAGTGTGCACACCAACGAGACGGGGTCAAGTTGTTCTTGTTTAGATGAGGAAACACATACACACACAACAAATGACACGCATATATACAGCCAGCTTGTGAAGTTTAGCTCAGCCCCTGCTTTAAGAGAGCCATGGCTTTGCAGAGACCAGGGTGTTTCTGGGCGGTGCCATGCCTGATCACCCTTTCGGACCTCAAGCCTAGGCTAGCAGCTGTTTAACGGGCACACCGCCTTTGAGTGGGTATATGCGCATCCATTGATGCTTTTTGTTTAGTACCCACTCAGCCTGACTTCAAGCTGACTCTCCCCAGTTTCAGAGTGTTTCCTCCAGGTCCTGCGGGGCTAAGAGGGGCTAGTCTGACCAATCAACAGGCTCCTTGCCACCAATCACCCACAGAGTGAAGTCAACAGAGCTGTGGTGATAGCGCTTCATTCACAATATAATAAGACTAATCCTGTGTTCACACATCCAGTTTGGCCAGATTCACTTCATCTAGTTTGGGGTCATGAAGTCCTTGTCCCAAAAAAATTGAGTGGCTGGTCGATAGGAGAGGTGGAACAATGCTGGTGGTGAAGAAACACTGTGGGTTCAGGGCAGCGGGGGATTGGCTGGCAACGTCAAAGTCATGCACCAGTAAAACCCACCCTGTGGGTGATTCAGACCATTGCTGCACCAGGCTTCCCACCCACCGACCCAACCGGGAACAACTCAGTATTCCTGATGTCCAACTGACCACTGGTTCAGGGAGGCAGACTTGGATCGGGCTACAAAAGTGTGTAACATCTGCTATTCGATTGTAGCTGCACCACAAAGGAACGTGACAGGTGTTTTTATTCACCTGAATAAAAAACACTATATTTGTAAGACCAAAAAAAATCAGACTCCGGCTTCCATTCCAGTTATCTGTTCAGGACAAGCTTTTACAATGTAGTTGCATATTCCACCAACTCCTGAAGACGGAAATGACAATAGCCAATATGTTGTCTGTATATATTGTCATACTGTACTTTTTTGTGCCTTTTTTCACACTTCATTTGTCTCTCATGTCAGACATTTTTCTTGAAACACCATAATTAAAAGGCAAAACCGCATCTACTGTTCAAAGTATTGAGAATGTCAAAGTCGATGAGTAATCGTGTCCAACATTTATGTTGTCAAAATAAATTTAGATTGTCATTTTTGCCCAAATCGAGCAGCCATGCATCACACAATAAGTGTTTCACACCAGCAGGCAATTTATCACAACTAGTGTAACATAAAGGATAAAGGTAACCTGGCAGGCCAGATGGTTTACACCCATAAAATGCTTCACGTCTTAAACTCCATCTGGGTCCGCTGCATCAGTTACTTTGGTGGGTGATTGGACCAACGTCCACCTGTGTGGAACTCTTTGCTTCGACCAATCAAGATGCTGCACATTTCCCACTTTTGTCACTCCCAGAGGAACTGGAAGTATTCACGGTGTGTGTCGCTATCGTGTGAATGCACAATGAGTTCTCATCCTCGTGATGTATTCAACCCCGTACCTGGCTCCCAGCATGATAGACAGACACTTTATGACACCGACTGGCCTGTTTTTTTTTGACCAGGTGTAATTGGTACATGATGGACCTAGAGGGTGTTGTACTCTCACGTTCTTGGATCCATCTTGCTCACGAGAGAAGGAGAAAGGCTGAGTTTCCAAAAAAACCCCGTAAGCTTGTGCAGGAAAACATGTTCAGGCCCTGAGGCTGGACTCGTGTTGTGATACGTTTTGCCAGGAGAGATCTTCATCTGATGAACTATGTTATTCAAGCTGGGGCTGCAGCAATGAATCAGTATCAGGGTGCATGCATCGCATGTAAACAGTTGAGTGTGGTGGAGGGGAAGCAAGGTGAAGAAAAACCAAAACAAGTGTGAAGTCACAGAGCTGGAGAAAACTGTTGGTCCAAAAACTTCCAAAGTTTTGGAGTTTAAGTAAAAATACACGTCGTTATTGTAAAATTAGCCAAATACAGCCTGGCATGGCAGGGTTTCACAGTGTCCACTGAGGAGACATTAAATTGCCACGAACTGCTTCAAAAAATGTAGGGCAGAGGGGGCGCTTGGTTACAACTGCAAATAAAGATTGTGGGAACACTTGAATTTAATTGCCTTTTCCGTCCACTGAGCTCTGATCTATTACTAAAATATTCACTAGTTGCAGCCTTAATACAAGCCCAGAAATGCACAGTGGTCCAAGGGTCAGTGGACATGATCCTACCAGAAGGTCATCGGTCTATTCAGTTGAGAAGCTTTCGCTGTGCAGTTTTCTTATGATAAAGTCTCACAAGTGAGTTTCACCTGAAGGATTTATTTGAACAGAATTTGCTGCCTTTGTGCGATCGTTGGGAAACTTTGAACTCTGATGTCCAACCGATGATTTTAAGAGTCAGTAGGTTTGAAGCGGGTCAACATGCGACCATAACAACCCTGTTTGTGTTACATTTAGTCTATCACAGCATTGTTCTCAATGTTTAAATGCCTGAAGGGCAGCAAATGCATCACGAGAGCTGGTGAGGAGCCTTGAATACATTTTCTTTCATTCAGAGAAATTGTACCTCATCTTTAAAGGAAGGTTTGTTCACCAGAGTAAGCCACTGTTAGGAATTTGTTGCGTGCTTCCAGCAGCATCACCCTTACCTGCTATTTATTGAAAGTGATGTAGCTCCACTCCCTCACTAGCAGCATGGCTTTGTGGTTCCATGTTTCAGCTTCTCACTGTCCCTCTTTTCCATCCGTCTTTCAGACATGTCCATCTTTGGCCTCTACCCTGGCCACGATGACTTCTACCTGGTAGTGTGCAGCCATTGTGGCCAGGTCGTGAAGCCACAGGCCTTTGAAAAGCACTGCGAGCGGAGACATGGGCCTCTGGCCAAGCTGTACGCCAGGCTGCGCTCGCCCACGCCTGCACCTCAGCCCCAGCAGAGAGCCCACCACGGCCACTCTCCTTCTCACGGGACCAACACCACATCTACTTCGTCATGGGAAGGCAGGGGACAGGGAGTTGGGCAGCTCCGGACAGCCCCACCCTCTCCTTCAACCCCACCCCAGTACAGACACTCCAAGAACTCCAAGGACGGAGTACGGTAAGGAGAGAACGCTGAAACCAAAGAGCTGAGCAGTCTCTGGAAAAGAAATCAGAGGGGTCGCATTCACTGTATAAAGAGGCAGGTTGGACGCTGCATGCAGGTCTGTTCACCAAGCAGACGGCCAGACGAGTTGTTTCACCTTAGTTTGAGCAGGTATCAACCTGTGCAGGCTCTGACTGAAGCAGTGGCAGAGTGGAGGTTAGAGTGTCGGGACTGACGTCGCAGGCACAACTGTAAATGCTCCAAACCAAAGAAATGCATGTAAAGCTGCAGGACCGGGTTTACTTTCACCCCTTGTGGGCTTTGAACATTTGCACCGAGTGAAACACAAACAATATAGAACAAAGTAACAAGCACCACTGTCTCCATTGTTTACTTCTCGTTCTCAAGTGCTTCCCTTTTCTGCTCTGGAGCCACATAAGCACGTTATCATCCTCAGCGGTCATGGGAAATGATACTCTGCCTCGTTTGGGCCACTTGGATTGTAAAAAATTGACAGCACAAAAGCTAAACCTGTGTTTTCACGCTTTAAATCTGTACAATTTACTTGCTGTCAGTATCAGAAAATGGTGTCTGGACTTGTGTCACATAGCACAGATAAATGTTGAAACAGTCTCAAAGCACTGAAGGTTTCTTTTGTATTTGCTCCTCTGAATAATGGGACAACAACCTTTTCCACAACCAGAATGAAGTTTTTAGTCACTTCGTAACATCCTTTTTATTAACGCTGTAGCTGCATTCAGTCTATTGATACTGTGCCTCCTAAATTCCATCAGCATCATGACATTGTTTGGATAATTTTAAAGAAGGCATTCAGGTGCATTGTGGTTGCAGGTTGTGATGTGTATCAGTGTCCTTCTACATAAGCAGCACTGTAAAGCTTGTTAAAATGTCAAACAAACGCAAGTTAGTGCTTGTTTTTGTTCTTTTCTCGCCTTTTCTAACTCTGACCCGGTTCTCCTGTTGCCCAGACATTCCTCGCTGGAGAAGTCCTCTCACAGCGGTCACACAGAGTTGTCGGTTTTCAAGCAGCCGCCCCCCCTGGAGCCTCCAATGAGCTCCCCGCCGCCGTCGCTCAGAGACCCTCCGTGGCCGCACGGTGGCACTCCACCTGGTCGGCCCTCGCCCAGCGACAGGCACCCAACACAGAGGAAGGACTCCTGTCAGCCCTTGGCAGTGCAAGCCCATCGAATCCCCAGACCTTACAACAAAGTGGCCTCAAGTGAGTACAATCTGAGATCGGAAGGCAGTAGATTAAAGTGTATTTGGAATGTGAAAGGCTGAACCGAATGTAAAACCCACAGACTAATATTGAAACTCAAGATGTTGCAGAACAGATCATGACATTTTTACAGAAGCTGCCAATTTTTACTCCATCGTGTGGGATGATGGAAAATGCTTCATCATCTGACACCAACATGTTTTCCCAGATGAATCTATTGTTGCGGGCTGAGTTTGAGTTGATCATCCTGCATAAAAAATCTCTCATTTCATTTTCTCTAATTTCATGCCTCTGGGTCCCTTTTCATACATCTGAAATGTCACTTGTCTGAGGAAGCATATTGGTTTAGCTTACTTTGTGTAGATGTCTTTGCAGTGTGTTTTTAAATGTTTAATGTTATTAAATGACTGTTATTTTTGCCACAACTGGCGACATTTGCATGACATGGACTGTGGATGCAATTTCACCTTTTAGAGCGAAGTACTCCCAGACAACTGGCATTTTCTCAGGTCGCCCCGCTAGTCCAACTTCCTTAGTGTGGTACAAACGTCCCGTACTGCATATTCACTCTGGCAAACATACTAACTTGATGTGAAAGATTTATTTTTGCACTAATCTTTAGTACCCACTGTAAATCACTCAGAGTAAATCAGTTTCTAAAGTTTTTGAGTGCAAAATCCTTGCACACATATTTATACATGCAACCCTCCGTAGATCCAGGCCTCAGTGTGGTGTATAGAGATGCTCCATGTGTTACACTGTATGTTGACCCACTCATGGTAAAAGTTAATTTGTTGTCTCCTCAGAGAGGGAGTGTGATTTGGACAAACACTGTGGTGTCCTTGACCCTGACAGGAAGAAAGTGTGCACTCGCCTCCTGACTTGCAATGTAAGACACACAC
>JAUESF010000070.1:20026996-20040115 GCA_032274765.1 Malacoctenus tetranemus | reverse complement strand
TTGATACATTTACATTGATGAAACTTGGACAGATTAATGGAAAAGCATTGGAGGATCTGTGTTGTAAGTAGGCGGCTGCGTGGTGGTAGAGATGCACAATAAAAAACTAAGAAACTGTCATGATGCCAATGAACGTAAACGCTAAAACGAACAGTCGGTAAATCATGGGTTCTGGCAGTCCAGCATTGCTGCTTTTACAGGAGTCCTCTGCAATGTCAACACGTCTGTGATTGTGTGCTGCCATCCTGTGGTTGAATCGGGCCACTGCCTGCTTTCAGAGCGGAAGTGCCCACTCATCCCAACACGCGGCTGCCTGCATGGGTGAAAAGGTGATTTTGCTGGCTGTCAACAACGCGAATTTATGTTCATGAGAACAGCGTGTGAATTAGAAGTCAAGCGACACAATGGATTATACTACAATAGCAAAGATGTGACAAGACAACTACAAGCAAAATGTACCTCAGTCAGGGCTGGCTCTGGGCATGGGCGAACCAGGCGGTTGCCTGGGGGACCATTTGTGGGAGGGGCGCAAAAATTGGATTCTCTAAGTGAAAAAAAATGTCAGTTTTATTTAAAAACGACTCAGCTGGAGCGCCATGTTACCCTGAGCCGTCCCTGACCTCAGGTCATTTCAGAGTAAAAGTTCATTTTCTGTCAGGTATCAGCAGAGCTTTTCGTTGGTGGTGACGGATTGTGTTTCACTCACTTCATTTATTGTCGCATGATGTTTCTGGCTGAATTGTGTTCATGCTGCCGGGCCAACATGTGGCCTGCTTGTAAGCAGGGTCTCATAACGATCATTCGACCTCCGATTCGATCTCTGATAGTCAATGGTACCTCTGACATGTTTCCAGCTGCCATATAACTTTATAACCATACAACCTTTCATACCTAAAACTGCACCCGATCTAAAAGTATAGAAAGAAACAATGAATGTTTCAACATACCTGAAGTCGTACTGTACAAAAATGTCGTCATCATCATCTTTCTCTTTGAGGACGTTAGAATATTGTAGGATGCATTGATCGAGTAGTTTCTCTGAATGGGCCAAGCATCTAACAACCTGCGGAGTCAGTCTGAGGGAACGTGCACTAACACCTGAATGTCCTCCCACTGCATGTTTGAAAGGCATGTCCAGGCTCCCTCCAGCATATTGTTTGCTTGTTTCCCAGCACTGAGACTTCTGCCTGAAGTTGAACTGGAGCTTGTTTTCGAGGCTCCTTCGTTCCACACTTTGTCTTGGCCTTTTCTTACCACTTCACTTTTTCTGTTCACCTGATCTGGGTTCGGAGAACACCTAAGCACGAGGTTAGACTGGGCACGAGAGTGCTGGAGTGACCGCTCCACCTTGTGCTGACCTTCCCATCGAGCAGAAGTGGCTCCTCGGCATCGCTCGAGGCAAAAGGCCTGAACCTTCTCTAAAGCCTGGATCTTTTCTGAGCGTGCGCCACTGAGTGAGGCAAAGATTGGAATTGGATCACACACAGTTCTCTGAGTCTTTGTTGCCATGTTTTCGATCACATGATTGTGTGGGTGTAGCAGTGGGCAGGGTATTTCAGATGGTACTGCCGATGCTGAAGCCTATGTGCTGCCTTCAGCCAGATTGAGGCCTGGTGCTGCCTCCATGAAATGTAGAGACAATGGAGGTGTAATTCTGAGCAAATACTCACCTTTGTCCGATGGCTTTTGTCCTTTGTCCCCGTTGTTACTGTCTGTTGTGGCAAAGCTTTGGACGTTTTCCTGGACACACCCAGAGGGAACCTGGGAAAGGCCAAAACTGGACGGATGCTCGATCTGTGGTTCGATGAGGGCCAGCTGTTCGTCAGATATGATCTGAAAGCAAATCTGCAGGTCTGCCGTGTTGACGTGGAATACATTTTGAGCGGCAGGCTGTGACAGGGCAGGTGGGACAATGTGGAGCGGCACCACCGGGGCGTCTGGACCAGCCGGCTGTCTGTTGCCGGAGTTCGACACGTCCGATGCGGTCGAGGCCTCAGACAAAGGATGGGTGGGGTTCAGGTAAGTTACATGTGAGAAACCCGCAACAGCAGCAGGAGAAGTCGGCTTGTTTGCAGTGGTGAGGGTGAGTGCAGCAGGGAGCACAGCGTGGGCAGCAGTTTGGGGTGTTTGCATAGATTGGATTGCAGATTTGGAGGACTGCATCAAAGTGCTGCACAGTCCTGCCTGGTGATCTTGTCGGCAACTCGTGGTTAAGGTAGCTGAAACTGTTCGCCTTTGTGTAACAGTGAGACAAGGTGGCAAACTCTGACATTTGGCTGTGAATATGCTCGGCAACACAACCTGCCCTTTTGTAGGCCCAACCATCTTGTGTGTAACATCACAAGTTTGCGTTACTGGACAAGCAGCAGGGCCTCTATGGTTCTGTGAGCCAGTTGTGACTGAAGGTGAGGGTGGTTCATTCTGAGTAGGCATCAGCGCAGAAGAGAAAGTGTCTGCCGGTTTATCCACAAGTTGCAGCGAAGAGTCTGAAGCCGTCCCGACAGTGTTGGGTAGCTTCAACTGGTACTTGGGCAGGAAGCTTTTCTTGGTCGGGGACGGGACGGAAGCAGCCGGCGCGGCGCCGACACACGGTACATTTGCATTTGTTTTGCATGGTGAAGAGAGAACTCCTTGAAGCTGAGCATGTGTTGGGGTTTTGTTGAGGTTGATGTAAGTGACTGTGGTCTCGTGCTGTGGCGAGATGTTGGTGACGGAGGGAGGGGAGCGGGTCAGCGTGCTGGGGTTGGTCTCCATAGCCACCGTGGCGTCACACTCCGTTCTTTGCTTTTTCCTGTTGGAGGGAAACTGGGCTCCACAAAGCGGCAGCGCGCTGTCGCTGTGTTTCCCTTCATGATTCAGCCTCCCGGCCTCTGTCCTGTTCACGCAGTCGGTTTTCTGCCTAACCAGTGATCCAACAGTCGGTAAAGGGAGCACTGACAGAGACAGATTCCTCCTCAAGGGAGCTTTGACAGCGCACGTTTGTTGCTTCACGTCCACGGCAGCGACGTTGGGGAGGCTGGCAGGAGAGCCGTCTGGGGGGCACCAAGCTGCGCTGCTGCCAGTCACTGAGCCTGACGCAGTCTCCTTCCCCTTTGGTACTGACTGCAGCCTTTTGAGACCCTGACCGACCTTGTGCTCTGGCTGGGTCGCGCATTTGCGGCCTCTGATGGCGCTGTTGTCGCAGCCTCTTTCAGGACTGTAGAGCTTCTTGAACGTCCCTCCCCCATACATGTACCACTTGTTGTAGGCAAACTTCTGCGCTTTTTTCCTCGGGAACTTTCTGTTGCCTGGCTCTCCGCAAATGTCGCCATCGCAGCTCAGGCTACCGGCGCAGGCGTCCTCCACAGATGAACTGACGAAGGGACCGTCTGCGGCTGAGTTGCAGTCCACGGCTGCCTGCCGGACCAGTGTTCGGTGGGTGGATGTGTGCTGGGTGACAGGCCTGATGGGGAAGCTTGCTGGGTTTATGTGGCCCGAGCTCCCTCTTCGAACCAGTGTTACGTAATCGCTGTGATGGTAGGGGGCGGGGCTGTTCTTTTCGGGCTGCAACAGGGTCACGCTGAAGGGCAAGGAGTTGCTTCGCATCATGGGGGCGTGTTCGATGGTGGACGAGCGCTGAGAAGCCGCGGAGCTGAACGGTCCTGGCTTCCTGTTGGCCTGCGTGCTGCAACCCTGACTGTTCCTCATCTCAAAGTGAAAGGAGTCTTTGTAGGTGTACGGCATCGGCAGGTCGATGCTGCCCTGCTTCGACAGAACCGTCTTGCGCGGCCTCACGTTCTCCAGCTGTTTGTCCTCCACCACAGCCGTGTTGTCTGAAATCAGCTTGGATATGCGCTCCTCCAGGGACTTCTTCTCCTGCTCTCTGACCGCGCCATCGGGCTCCTGCCCGCACTGTCTTGTTTCAACTGACGCGTGTGATTGGGAGGCCTCCTTGGTAGACTCAGACAGGTAGTCCATGCTGTGCTCGGGTAGAACACCGCCGGGGCTCGGATAGTGATCGGTGCTCTCGCTGAAGCCCGAGTCCGTGCTCTCATGACTTTGCGATTTGCCCTGGGACAAAGATCGCTCCCACTGCTTCGAGAACAGCGTCGCCTCCTGTCTCTGAAGAGGAAGGTGCTGACTCGCACTGAGTGGAGGCTGACCCTCATCCAGCTGCTGTTCGTTGTCCACGCTGGTCGTGTCTCGGCTTGTGTTCAGGTCTCTGTGGTGGCCTGTCACGTTGGCCTGTTTGAGCTCGCTGAGAGAACTCTGCGTCTTCACAGAGATGAGGTGCGGGAGGCTGGATGCGCCCTCGGCAGCAGGCGGCAGAGACGCCTTCTCCACGCTGCCTGACTCTTGACTGCGCTCATCCAGAGACAAGTTGGGGGTGCAAGTCTCTCTGGAGCTGTCCAGGCTGCCCAGGCTGCTGTGCTCGGACTCAGAGGAGAGGCGGGCGTGAGCCTGAGTGCGCCTGTGTTTGTACAGGTTGCTCTGAGTTTTAAACGAGACTCCACAGGTGGTGCAGGGGTAGGGGCGCTCACCGGTGTGGCAGCGGAGGTGCTTCTCCAGCACGCTGGGCTTCATGCAATCCCGTCCGCAGTGGTGACACACGTGCTTCCCGGCAGACTTGAGCCTGGTGGCGGGAGCCACGACGGCTGCCGTGCCCATCCCCAGCTGCGACTGCAAGCCGCCACCAATGTTGAGCGTCAGGAAGGGGAGCAGCTCCTTGGAGACGAGCGGCGCCACGGCCAGATGGAGCATGGCCGGCTCACAGGCGGCTGTGGGAGGCTCCGGGTAGGTCTGCGCCTGCAGGGCTGGCAACGTGTGGATGTAGACGGCAGTCAGCGAGGCCTTGGTGTCCGCTCTGTTCTCTGCCTGCGCTGAGACGGAGCTGATGTGCACCGGAGCACTCGCCAATCCCGGCTTGCCAGTCTCCATGGTAACGCTGCCTTTGTCGTGATGTACCAGTGCCAGGTCTCTAATTACCTGCGAGGAACAGTTTGCATTAGACCGAGGCTTTAACACACATAAAAACAACTGATTTGTCCGTCTGAGCTTTTCAGTCTTTAACGTCTCACTTAAAGGACACATTTTTTTATTTGTAACAGGAGGTGGGAGGGGGTGATCAGCAATGTACTAAGCTGTAAAGATGACATTTATGCAGTACTCCTAAGCACAGATGGCTAGCATAATTAATTAAATCTAGCATTCGCTTGGCAGTAGAATCCAGGGAAAACTGAGGGGAAAAAATAGGTGATATCACTGCTGTGATGAGCAACACGAGCGGGGTTGTGTAGCCCACAGAAAGGTGGAGGTATCCAATGGTCTCTGCACCATCTAAATTCAAGTGTTGGTGGTGCTGGAATCCAACCGTACAAACCAAACAATTGCTTTTGTGCGCAGGCAGTCGGACGAAGGCTGGAAAGAAGCGTACACGTCGTACAGAGGATGAAAGTGGCTGTGCGCGCAGCACGCACGCAAAGTGAGCCACAGCGAAATCAGATCCGTGCACGGTCGCATTCGAGCTCTCAAATGAGCCGTGCCCGCTAACTTCAGTCGCTGCCTCTGCCACCCGTCTGCAGCTATTAGGCGACATACCCTTGAGGTTCACGGCAGCATGTGGCAGCTTCGTGCGCTCGCCAATTGTCATATCTCTGCAATGTCATAATCAAAGCGTCACCGAGGAGAAGAGAGTCACGATTGAGGGCAGGCAAGTTTCACATCCTGTTGCCGTGCTGCTCGAGCTACACTATGTGTGCTGGGTGGTTTTCACAGACAGAAGTACAGTTAGCACATAGAGCTCCTCTTGGGATTGCATTAAAAAAAACACCCATGTCAAAGACTTGAAGGTGAGTTTCCGATCAGGTAAGTTGATCTATTGCTACTAGTATTTATTTGTACATTCATGCAAAGTTATGTCACTTTCTTGGGTTCAGTGTCAATGTAGAGTTGGTGCAAATACTGTAACTGCCATGCAAATTCACAACCCGGGCGATGGCTCCTTCCACACAACATCTCACTTAACAGCACAAATAAGGAGCAATACTTTGCACATGCTTGTTGGTGAAGTTACGATATCTTTGGAGCATCTTCCTGCTGTAGCCCACTCGTCTCCAAGTCATCAACAGTAAAAGTTTGAGGGGAAGGAAAGAGACTAGGCTGCAGCATGCTTCTCCTAACGTGGCCCAAACTCTGGCGCAACAGTTGAGAATGAAAGTGCCATCACTTACTGTCTCCCAGAGAGGGGAACCATCCATCCGAGGCGAGTGCTCCCACTCAGCAGCTTCATCCTCGTCATCCTCTCGGCGTGCTCTGCCATCCAGGAGGCTCCTCTCTGCTCTGATCTCCTCGCACAGCTTTCTGACGCGAACTGCCTTCTATCACAAGGAAGCAGGAAGACATGCAAAGCAGGGGGTGGGGGTGGTGGTGGGGGGGGGGCGCTGTGAAAGGGTTGAAGCAGCGAGGAGAGGAGGGGAGTGAAGGGGAGGAGGGGATGGTTGGGTGGCTGTCGAACAAAGACTTCCGGGGGGCAAGTTGGAGAGGCAAGATTACGCGGTGACGCGGCCCCAGGAGCAGGTTTGGAGGATGGCGGCTCTGAGGCGTCACAGCAAAGTGTGGCACAGCCGAGGGAGAGCAGCAGCCAGCTGCTCTGATTTACAGTCAACTGCTTTTTCGAAGCACTTCCTCACTTTTGCCTTGCTCCCCCTGCCTCCTCCGGCACTACCACCCACCTATCTACATCCTCCCAAATGGTGTATTTCATACACCCACACAGACAGGGCACAGCCAGTGCTGGTGCGACGAAACCAGCCACACCTGCACCTACTCTCACTTGTACCTACTCTAGCAGAGTGTGAATGGAGCCATGAGAGGAACCAAATTTGTCCCTTTTGACCGTTTCCAGGGGGACAGGGTTTCACACAGCACGAGCTGGTACAAGCTTCGCCTGGATATTCGCACTGAATCACTGTGAAGCAAGGTGGACTCGTGTGCAAAACTCCAGATCTGGAAAGCACAATTCACATTGTATTGATCTGTTTCGGGCTGAAAATAGCAAGGATGGTTTTAGGCTGCACTGGCTTGTGAAGCGTAAACACAAGATATGACATGAACACTTTAAAGCAGTTGGTAGTTGGTGTGCTACATCAAGTCCACTTGAGCCCTTTTAACAGCGAAGGTGTCTGTGTGCATGATGTCATGGCAGCTTCAGGGGTCCTGTGCACCCTGAGGTAAACATTCCACCTTATGACACGTTGGTGATGTTGTGATCTCAATGTGAACATAAACAACAATCTCTGAAAGTGTGAAGTAAAGTTTGTCTCCAAAAACGCAGAGAACTTTATTTCGGCTCTGTTTTACACCATCTGTGTCTGAAACCATTTCTACATTCTGCCAGATGATCGTCTGCAATTCAACCTGCAGCATCTCAGAAGTCGAGCAGTGTTTCCTTGATTTCTGTGCTCTTGTCTCTTCTGCTTTGGCTTGTTGCCACCAGGCATGATGGGATGTTCAAATAATGAACATATGATAAGAAGATAACAAAAAATAAAAGGACTGATCTGTTTTCAACTCCATCAAACTGTAGCACAACTACAAGGGATTATGACTTTATTCCTCTATGAAGTCAATTTTTTTAGAAGTAGCATTTTAATAAACAAGTATCACCATGGCTTGTTCTTTCTTAGGCAAAATAACAGGGGTCTTCAACGCTTTCCAGGCCAAGGACCCCCAAACTGCTGGATAGATGGAGCAAGGACCCCCTACTCATGTATAAAACGGTGCGTTATATTAAAATGGTCCTCCAGTGGCTTGTAGAAATGTACTGTGATGGGACAGGTTTTCACCTCTCCCTCACTCCACAATCAACACCTCCCTCCCTTCCAAAAAAGTCTAATCAATCAAAACTTTGCCAAGTCCCCTACAGTACCTCTGCAGACCCCCTAGGAGTCCCGGACCCACTGTTGAAGACCTCTGCTAGATAACATTAATTAGTGTACTACTATCATTTTGTAGCAGCAATTTGTTTGATAAGAGAAAGAGGCCTGTCCTTGAAACAGACCAAACTCCTGGACAGACTTCCTGTGTGGCTCAGTCACCTCAAACGGAGGACCGCCTCCCACTGGGTGGAACGTCATTGGGGTGGTCTGTCAGCGCCGCGTCTGTGGTCCGTCAGTCTGTGAGTGAGTTTGTCCTCTCTGCAGTCACAATGTTCAACAAAACCTCTCCTCGACGTGAGCCAGTCACATCTCATCGGGGGTGGGACTTTACTTCCAGCTGACGGAGGAAAATGTGCAGGGCAAAAGCACACGGATCGTGGAAACGATCAAACATGACAAGACACGAGCGCACTGAGTGGCGCTTGGCAAAAAACCCTGAACGTGGCTGGGCTCAGATGAGTCCACATTGCTCGGCCTGAAGGACGTCAAGTTTTAGACATGCCAGACTGAAGAGCAGTGAAGCGTGCTGCTGTGTGCGAAACTCGCAAGGATTTACATCCAACTGAAGCACTTCGAGTGTTTCTTATCTCTCAAATGCTAAAGACAGATCCGACCGTGTTACCTCTGCACAGAATGAGAGACATCAAGTCTCTCCAAGTGTTTCTCGATGAACAACTTCTGTCTCATTAAATCCACCAGTGCCATTAACATGGAAAGCTCAGGGTGCGCCCCCTTTAATGGCCAAACAAAGCACATGAATAAGTCCTCATATGTACTCCCTTCATGCTTGATGGGCAGCGTCTGGGAACATTTTGTTATGATGGAGTGTTATTGACTGTGAAATCATCAGATGACACCCGCTGAAAGTAAACAAATAGTTTTTATAACATTTCTCTGGTACAGACTCCAGCTGGTCTCCAAGGCAACTGAGACTGGTCCAAGGAGATAATGCGTTGTGTTGACATGGCAACCAGATACCTCTCACCACGCATGTTTGCCACTGTTTTCGCAGAGCTTCTCTCAGCTGTGCGGCGTCGAAGCACATTGTCGAGCATGTGTTCAAGTCAGCTGAGATGTGATTTAATCCTCACAGGAAAGTCCCCCCACACCAAAGGCAAAGGGAGACTGAGTGGGTTCACAGTAAAGCATCTCCCACCAATGATGGATCGTTGTTGTTTTATTCAGCAAGCTTCATCAGAGAATCACAAGACATGCAAACATTCAGGAATACTGCATCCATCCATCCTGTCCCACCTCTTCTGTGAGACGGGCATGTAGGGGGGCAGGATAAGCAGACGTCTCTCTTACAAGAGGACCCCAAAGTGTTCTCAAGCCAGCTGGGCAGCAAAATCCCAGCAGCTGCTACACAAATGGTGAAACATTATATTTGTACATTCTTCATGTGGTTTAATTCTGACTGAGGGATCAGATCCATGTGCAGGTATGAAGGCACCAAGATAATCGTCTGATTCAGTCAATGCAGCAATCCCATGATGCTTTGCACCAGTGTTGTTATTGGCAGTCATTTTAGTTTTAGTCTTAGTCTTTTGGACAAAAATGAAGTGGAATCAATGTTGACAGGATGTATCAAGTGTTGCAACTCATAAAACACAGTTCACCTTTACACTTTTGCATCGTAATCAGACTTTCCCACAGATGGAGAAGCAGTGCTGCTGTGCTGTGCTTCATTGCTGTCTACATAATCAACAATGCTGCGGTGTTTTTAATACAGCACTCCTCTTGTGTGTGCTGATGTGGCAGCAGAGATATCTGAAACACTGCAGTTGGACCGTGGACCTCCAGCCCGCTACGCGGCAGCCCTGCGACACTTTCAAACTGACGATACCGATGGACGGAAATGACGTACGACGTAACTTCCGTGCGGTCCGTTAACGCCATTGGAAGTCTAAAGCGGGTTAGTTTATGCTCTGCTTATCAATTAAAAACAGTATACAAGTGCACATGTTTTGTTGGTGCGAGCAGCCTTTGAAACGTTTGTTGCACGGCGGCTTTAGGTAATTTGTATTCGTCGTCTCTCTCCATTTTGCTTGCTGTGTTAGCATCGTTAGCTGCACGGCTAAACGTTAGCTCCATTCATTGGACTTAGCTAGCCACATCTGAGCGTGCTCTCACCTCCCCGCCGTGAGGCGGACTGTGACACCGAAACAAACTCTTGTCGTTTCCACGCAGCTGTGAATCGTCGCTGTTGACGGCCCGCGTGAGGAGACGGACAGAGACGTCATGTATCGACCAAAACCGACTCTGAAGGACCGACAGCACCTTTATCGGCTCATCATCAGCCAACTGCTCTACGATGGCTACACCAACATCGCCAATAACCTCATCAATGAGGTGAAGCCACAGACCGTGGTGTCGCCCTCCGAGCAGCTCATGCAGCTGGCGAAGATAGGTGAGAGCCCCCGCCCCCCGTGTAATAACAACATCTGTGCTTTATGTTGTGGTTCAAATGATCAACTGGACATAAGATAATTGGCCAACAGGAAGACAGCATGTAGACATGTTGCATGGACCAGTTGCTTGAAAATGCAACTGTGTATCAGATTATGTAGAAGAGGTCACTTTCGTGCTGTGAGCAGTTTGGTGTAGTGGATTTAAACTAGCATTGTTATCTTTCACAATGGTGCTTGACCTCCCCAGACACTTTGAATCCTGTAGCCTCGTCATGTATGTGCGTGTGCTCATATGTTGTAAGAGCCGCTGTCTCTCCTCACAGGGATGGAGAATGACGACAGCGCTGTGCAGTACGCCATCGGACGTTCTGACACGGTGGCGCCCGGTGTGGGCATCGACCTGGAGTTTGACGCAGACGTGCAGACCATGTCCCCCGAGGCGTCGGAGTACGAGACCTGCTACGTCACGTCCCACAAAGGCCCATGCAGAGTCGCCACCTACAGCCGCGACGGGCAGCTAATCGCCACCGGCTCGGCTGACGCCTCCATCAAGGTCCTGGACACGGAGCGCATGCTGGCGAAGAGCGCCATGCCCATAGAGGTGAGGCGCGGGCGCGCACGCAAACGCGGCTGGGTGCTTGCGAGCCAGCGTGCCCACACACACACCGGTGTGCTGTCTGTCTGCGTTTCAGGTGATGATGAACGAGACAGCGCAGCAGAACATGGAGAATCACCCTGTCATCCGGACGTTGTACGACCACGTGGACGAAGTCACGTGCCTCGCCTTCCATCCCACCGAACAGATTCTGGCATCGGGCTCAAGAGACTACACCCTCAAACTGTTTGACTACTCCAAGCCCTCTGCCAAAAGGGCTTTCAAATACATCCAGGTCAGTCGCCAGACACTCAGGGTTCCTGCTTTAACGTTTGTTCAAGAGTTTGGGATGATATTGGACTCAGAAAGAGGAACTGGCTCCTAAAATGACTCCTCTGATCACTTGCATTTTGACATCAACATGTGTGAGCTACAAATTGAGGAACACGACTTTCTGGTCTTTTTCCATCAGTACCACAGCGGAACTCACTCCAGCCTCTCTGTCCCTCCAACTCACTGTAAAATTATGGGACAGTGAGGCAGTGTTAAACTCTGCTCTGTGTACCGTCGTCTTGGCAACACGTGAATCAACTCCTCAGTGTCTCTGCCACTCAGTCTGCTGCAGTGTGAACTCAAAACCTGTCGTGGCAAACCGGCCTTTTTAAGATGGTTGGTTGGATTTCATGAATGAGCTTCTGCGACCACTGCACAGGTGACGTCACTCCCTGACCAACCAGCAGTCTGACCTCACATTTTCAGCCTGTCTTGTTCTGCTTGGGATCATGGTGGAACAGGGTGTAAAACCCCCACCTGGTAGTGGAAATAAGGCCCCATTGAAAGGCTCTGAAGCTAGATTCAGACTGAGTAGGTGCAAATGGAGAAGCACCGTGTTCCCCCGTGTTTGCAGAGCTGATTGTGACCTCCTTTTTCACTGCTGCTCTGTGACGTGTCCCCTGCAGGAAGCAGAAATGCTGCGCTCCATCTCTTTCCACCCGTCAGGCGACTTCCTGCTGGTGGGGACGCAGCACCCCACCCTGCGCCTCTACGACGTCAACACCTTCCAGTGCTTCGTGTCCTGCAACCCACTGGACCAGCACACAGACACCATTAGCGGTGTCAGCTACAACCCCACGGCCAACAGCTACGTCAGCTGCAGCAAGGACGGCAGCATCAAGCTCTGGGATGGCGTCTCGAACCGCTGCGTGACCACCTTCGAGAAGGCCCACGATGGGGCTGAGGTCTGCTCCGCCATCTTCTCCAAGAACTCCAAGTACATCCTGTCCAGTGGGAAGGACTCTGTTGTTAAACTGTGGGAGATCTCCACCGGCAGGACGCTGGTCAAGTACACGGGTAAGGAGATCGTGTCCGGGAAACACCACAGTGACAGAAATGTTAATGTGACCTTTGACATAAACACATGATTGAATCGATTGAACCTTTGGTGGAGGTCTGAAGTCCACAGTCCTGGTGGTCCAGTGCGTTGTTTCCCTCAAATTCACATGTTTAAAAGGAAATTCTGTGATTGATGTTGTTCAGTTAGAAAGACTTGAACTGCGACAATTGCTCATCACATCCAACAGGGGGCACACTTCACCCATCTCTCTGAGTCATCTGTGCCTCTGAGCAATCGAGTTTAGCATCACCAGTGTTTCTCAGGCTCATGTTCAGCATCAGTGTTTGCTGAGTGTTCACAGAGAGCTCTGATTAACACCAGGCAGAGACAAAGTTTAAGCTTACTGTGTGCAGTGACAATTAGAGGACATGCAACACATCTATCTGTCCAGCTGTTGCATGCAGTCGCTCCCATTTTTGTTTGTTCTCTGCTCACACTGGCTGCCCTCCAAATGAGTAACAACTTTGGGCTGAACAGGCTCCCATAGATTAATCAGCAAGCTGCAGCTGTGCCTCATAGTAAACTTACACTGTTTCAGAGTGGCAACAGCCACGAAAAGGCATTGTGCTTGTGTGTGTGCGCGTGTGCGTGCGTGCGTGCGTGCGTGCGCTCTCAACTTGATGTCAGACGTGGATTTAAATCAGCCTCATGCTCCATTTGTCAACGAAATGCTAGGAAAATGCAGCTTTAAAGGAATAGTCCACCCAAACAATGATGTACCTTCATCGTCTACTCACCCCCATGCTGAACAACACTCTGAAGCACTTTTCTGACGTCTCAAATGCAGCTGGAGATCTTTCAGGT
>JAUESF010000070.1:19948550-19962146 GCA_032274765.1 Malacoctenus tetranemus | reverse complement strand
GTGTGTGTGTGTGTGTGTGTGTGTGTGTGTGTGTGTGTGTGTGTGTGTGTGTGTGTGTGTGTGTGTGTGTGCACGTGCAGATGGGAGTGTTACGGGACGGGTAGGGACTCAGGTGCAGAACAAAACGTGATCACAGAACACAGTGCAAAGAATTTATTTGACACACCAAAACAAAACCATAAGTTCAACCCCTAACAAAAAGCGAACCCCTTTAATGGGTTGAAACCAGCAGAAGCAGAAACTAAATACTACACAACAACCTGGGAGGAAATGAGGGCACGAGTTCGGAACAGGATGAGCTGGATGAGGGGAGGCAGAGGCAGGCAGGGCAGGAACAGGCTGGCTCAGGAGAAGGCAGGGAAGGCTGGCAGAGCAGGTGCAGGTTGGTGGCAGAGCGGGAGGGCAGGCAGAGCGGGTGCAGGCTGGTGGCAGAGCGGGAGGGCAGGCAGAGCAGGTGCAGGTGGGCGACGGAGCCGACGTGATGAGACGACGGGCAGAACAGAGCAGGCTGGTGGTGGTGGAGCAGTCTCAAGCTGGAGACGTCCAGTGGTCCGCAGCAGAGTGATCCAGTACAGGGAAGTCACACCTAGAGTCTGTGGTCCGATGAGGAGCAGCTTCTTCTTCTCTTGATTTAATGGTGGATCGCAAACCAATTTCTAAAAGGTGCATACCGCCACCTACTGTACCGGAGTGTATAACATCATTGGTTCCTGTACCTCAGGTTACATTCTAATTTAATGAACAAATCAAAAACTGTACATAAATCACTAAAACACAATTAAACAGAATAAATTACACTTTACAGTCTAATCCTGTGTCCTTGATGAAGACGAGGAGCGCCTGGTTAGTTTCAGAGGGGGGAAGATGCCCTCCGTCTTTCTTGAAAGTTATCATAACTTTCCATTCGTCTTGCTCATCTTCTCCTCTCATACTTCCCATTTTAACGTTTTGAATCACGTCACCCTGCTCCCAACCAGAAGCTACACTCCCCGAGCTGATGCTCCCACCTTTCCTTTTCCTAGATACATCTTGCCATAACATAGAGTCATCCTCACTATCTCCGCCTGCACTGTCTCCCATAATTGTGATGTTCACGGTACAGTTTCACAAATCTGAATGGAATGGAAGAGGATGCACTGTGCTGCACTGGCAGCAGCAGGCGTAACAGTTAGAGTAAAGGTCAGGAGCTCTCAGAACCGCATGCGTAAAAACTATTGGGGACCTTCAGAGGACTCTTCATGCAGATGTGTGCTAATGGCTCTCATTAGCTCTTGTTCACCAGCAGACAGAAGCAGGGAGCTCGATTGCAGATCGATCGAAATTGCAGGGACGACCTCCAAATGATCCCTCTGAGAAGAGGGCTTTAAAAGCAAAAAGGACACGTCGCTGTTGGCTGTACGGTTCAGCACTGAGAGAGACGAGCCAAAGCAACACTCATTATCTCGTAGTGAGACTAGAATTCGCTGCATGTCCAAGATGCCAAGACAGTTTGGTGCTTTTTGCACTGAGTATTTAGGAACCATCAAGTTCCTCCATTGGGTTTGTGCGTCATTTAGTGATGATACAAACTCCCTTTTGGTCTTTCACGTTCTGGCATGATTTCATGATCTTGAAGGAACTGTTGAAGATTTGAACTTCAGCCTGACAGTAATCACATTTTGATATGATTTGGTGGTTCGAATCAGAGAGAGAGACAGGACATTGGTGGCCACATCATTGAATCGAAGAGGAAGTGAATCACACAACGTAGTCTTCTGTCCTTTAAGTTGTACAGTATACGTCAATCAAGGGTCTCTGAGTCTTGTTGTGTTGTGTGTTGATCTGATTTCTCATAAACCAATAACAAATCTGAGATTTTAAGCCCTACTTTAGGGTTTTATAAGGTACATATGTATTCATGTGTCAATGATATCTAACAACTTTGTGACACAAACATTGAGTGTTTTCTTGCTGAGAAATGCACCTTATAATAGTCCAAAAGCGAGCATCACATGTTGTTTTTTTTCGCCTTCTCGGGGCATGTCTGTTGTTGACCTGTGTGAGTCGCTTCCTGAGTGTGTTGTGAAGCTGCGTCGGTGTTGTTGAAGAATGGCTCGTAGGCAGCTAGTAGCCATAGGGGGACGGAGTGTAGCACCTCTGAGAGCTCAGGAATGCTCACATTCATCTGGAATGCTCGAAAACTTTTGTCTCAACCTGTTGAACTATTCGTGGCAAATCTTCGAGTGAGTATTTTCAGGAGAACTCGGAGGTTCCCTCACCCACTCATTACACAGAGACAGCAGCAAATGAACTCCTGCGAATAATCACAGATTCGACGTCTTTTGGAAAACTGTGTTCATGTTTTGTTTCGTCCCACTTAAATACTTTTGCTGCATCTGTTGTCGTGTAATAGAGAGAGTAGATCTCTGGGAAAAAAGCAGCCACTCAGAAACATTACTTTGACTGGAGAGAAAGTAAGTGATCCACAAGTTCTACAGAGATGATTGATTTGCTGTAAGCACAATTGCTGACTGGCATCTTATTGCATTAGGAAGATAGCATAGGCTCGCTAGCTGAACACACGTGCCCATGAGCTGCCACACCTGGAGACTGTTGTCGGATTCTGGTTGGGTTGGGTCTAGACGCGTCACCGTTCCGGCGATACACCTTTGCTGCAATGTCCTTAAAGCAACGTCACCGAGAACTATTGAGATGCTGCTTGAGTTTGACGAGCATCGCTTTGTTGTCTGCAGGCCCTGGAAAAGGGAATGCACCTGGAGTGCAAGTGTCACGGCGTTTCTGGGTCCTGCACCACCAAGACGTGCTGGACAACCCTGCCCAAGTTCCGCCAGCTGGGCTACATGCTGAAGGACAAGTACCTCCAGGCCGTCCACGTGGAGCCGGTGCGCGCCAGCCGGAACAAGCGGCCCACCTTCCTGAAGATCAAGAAGCCCCACTCGTACCGCAAGCCCATGGACACCGAGCTGGTCTACATCGACAGGTCGCCCAACTACTGCGAGGCCGATGCCAAGACGGGCAGCGTGGGGACGCAGGGGCGGCTGTGCAACAAAACGGCCCAGCAGCCCAACAGCTGCGACCTCATGTGCTGCGGACGCGGATACAACACGCACCAGTACTCGCGCGTCTGGCAGTGCAACTGCAAGTTCCTGTGGTGCTGCTACGTCAGGTGCAACACCTGCAGCGAAAGGACGGAGGTGTACACCTGTAAATAAGGTATTTATTGGACGCGCAGCAGGAAGCAGACCACGTGAACGCGCGCGTCCTTTGGATGTACAGACCGCTGCAATAATGGTTGCCGATGGACACTGGCTCTGATGCTGAACTCAACCCACAAGCTCAGACTTGAGAACAGTTCCATGCTGCACGCTTTCAACTGCTCGACTGGCACGAGTCGGCTCAAACTGATGACGGTTTTTGTGCTTTCTCTGAAACGTAAACTAATAATTTATTGGTTGAGGAAACTACTGATCTTTTTTAAAACTGGCAACCACAAGCTTCACTCGCGACCCCTCTGTGCAAGCTCCTACAGGCGCTTGTCTGCGATCTAACTTGACAGAACTGCCCTTGAACACTTGACGCTGAAAAAGTTAATAGACCACACATGGGGTCTGTAACCAAGTCATCAGCAGTCAGCCTGACTGTCTGTCCCCGATGTGTGGTGTACAGACTACTCGCATATCCAGGAAGGGACAGGGCTTGTGGTGGAGCTAAGGTACTGCACATGTAGCATTGTAAAAGGAAAGAAGATGGATGTCACCATCCCAGCATGGCAACTTGAGGCAGGTGGACTTCAAAACGATGACGAGAGAAGCTGAGCAGCTGCTCGAAGCTGATACAGCAGCACGCACGTCAGGGCGTGAGGCAGATGATCCGTAAAATCATGCTCACCATCACATGTGTGTCACACTACTCGTAAACATGGGCCTTCGAACTGAACATACACTGACTACCTTGTAAGACAGATGCTTTTTCTCAGGCTGAAGTACCTCTAGGAAGTGAGGTGTTTTGCGGAGTACTTGTACTCGTTAAATACTTCGTTGGGCTCACTGCGTCGCCGCAGCATGTGCTCCTGCAACGTGTGTGTTCGTCCCACTTTTACGTGGGTAGCGAGTGATGTTGGACCAAACTTTTACTTGCTTGTTTTTCTGATTCGAAACGCATAAAAGCAGATTGTTTTCTCCTTCTCACAATCTTTTATGGCAAAACACTGGAAGTGATCCGCAGAGGGTGAATGAAACCTTTGGGCGGCTGCAGCTTTTTCTCTGCATAAAAGGAGCAATTTGTGAAGACTTCAGTTTCACACTAACCGGATGGTAGCATAGCTCACAACTTCTGCACATATTTCAGACGGTTTTCTTACTAAACGTAGGCAGTTTCTCTTCAAACACTCAATTCAGGAAGCAGTGAACAGGACCGCCGACAGAGCGGCTCTACTTGCCAAATCTATTCTTTCTCTCCTCATTCAGCATCTAGTGTTGCTCGGTGGTACTGCACATCATCGTGCTGATCATCGGTCATTACAGTACATTAACAGGCTGGACAAACCAGCACACATGAGATCTCGACATTTGATTTTTGAGTGTAGGTCATTTTAAACTTGTTAAAAAAAATCTAAAATAACTTTAACAAATTTCTCTTTTAAACACGACCAGTTATTCCTGATGTCGCCCACATTGAGAAATGGAAACATGTGGAGGACGATTTTCCAACATTTGCATTTTACTGGATAAAGATGAAATATCGAGCGTCAAACTATATATTTTCACATTTGAACTTGCTTTCAGAAAATTTCACTTAACACTTGTAGTTTTGACTTTACATTGAAATTTCTGCCTTCCTTTGTTGTGCATGCTCCAACAAAATTCTATTTTTCTATCTCAAAAGCCAGAAATTATTGTCCCCATTTAAACTCGATTGTCAGAAATTCTACACTCTTCTGTGAGACGTTTGGTTCCATCAACTTTTGGTTTTAATGTGAGGTCATGATTTTTTTTTCTGACTTCAAATGCAGAAGAAAATGAAGTTCTCCTCCGCATTCTTTTCTAATAATGTGGTTGAATTTAGGTTTAGCAGAAGAACTTAAACTACTGATGGGGGGGGGGGGGGCAGCCCACTACCGGCCTCTGTCCCTCAAGTTTACTGCAAGGTGCCTGGAGAGCAGCCCGATCCACTCTGTAAGCCGACCACTGGGCCAGACGCAAAGGTTCCCCTCAATGTTGGTTTATGAAATGTATTTTGTAAGAGATTATTTTTATATAAATATTCTTTTTAATTTATTTTCTATTGGTGTGTACATTTTGTACATTAACTCTTGCTTTTTTTTAATTGTTACTATGCTGTTACTGTGTTTTTCCACATTGAACATGAGCGACTGTAACACTGTTTCTTTATCTCATAATAACTCACAGCACAAGACACTGTCACTTTACAGTAATGTTTGGAGAAACGTGTCACTGACAGGAAACAGAAGTATATACTTCATGCTCATTCATGCAGTGACAGCAGGTGTAATATATTGGACTGTTTTCAGAGAAGCAGCATGTTCTTCCATGTTAAGCACTCATTGTGTGTCCGTAACGTTCCATCACCTGCAGCCAGCTGTTACAAGAATGAAGCCAAATCATCCTGTATACGAGTGCTGCAGTCCTGTCCAGTCACTGGCCGTCACATGTTGTGTCATGAAAGAGCTCTAAGTGGGCAGGAAGGACCAGTAACTTCAGCATGCTGATCTTAAACTTTGACATCATCTCATATATTTGAGAGCAAAGAAGTTCGATCACTCTCTGAACTCTTCGAGCGCACTTTCATACTTCCTTCCTCACAGAAGGCAACAACCCAACACATGATACAGAGCTAAATGACAGAGTCAAACTCAAAACTCAGCATGATAGATGATCAAGAAGTGGGCACAAATTGCATGTTGCAGTGGAGTACAGATGAGTCCCACGGCCGAGGATGTGACTCGACCCGCCATGATCCAGACTTCGACCTAAATCAATGGTCTTGGTCCTCTAACCACTGCCATCAAACATGTGATGCATCACAAGGATCAGTCAGTGCTTGCGAATCTACAGTGACACTCGTTCAGGGGGTCCGATGGTAGAAACCTTTAATGGGGTTGAACTAATCTCAGCCTGCCGGTAGATTAAGTAGGCGGAGCTTGTCTTCTTCTTCTCACTAGCCACTGGGGGCTGATCCACATGCTCTTGTTTTACTTTTCGTCTGCAGTTTTCACACGTGCTCTGCTGAATTTGGGTTCAAAAGAAAAAAATTGCCCAGTTTTTGTGATAACTTTCAACTGTCATTGCAAATTCAAATTAAAGTCTATTTTTGGAGTTTACCATCATTTGTTTGACTGACTCAGCTTGTGCAGTTTCACTGATGCTGTGAGGCCACTGCTGACATGCACAAACCGACTCTCCCTTGTGTGTTGGCTAATAAACTTCTTCAACTGAGTGGAGATGGTACGTACGTGCTCAGTGCCCGTGTTTCCAGCACGATTCGTTCTGGAGGTCACATTGGCGTTAGGTGGGTGTCATTCAGGAGCAGTGTGCACCACTTGGGGGGTGGAGGGTGGGGGGGGTGTCACAAAAGCGCAGAGTGGTGGGCTTGATGGATTACACTGACATCTGCTTCATTCAGCACAGGTTGCTACAACAACCACACTGTGGCCCTCAGACATGCCGGCCACCATAGGGAGAGGCCAGGCTGCCTGTTAGAGAACTGGCACCCAGGCCAACCTCAGATAACATGAAAGCTGTTTATTGGGAGGAAAAGGCAAAGAGCAGCGGTGGAGGGGGGTCAGCAGGTCTGGTGGCGGTGCACTATTGTGAGAAGGACGTGTCAAGAAAGGATTCGAGCCGAGCAACAGAAAAGGTCTTAGCTACCCGACAATTCAGCACAACCCCCCACCCCCCACCCCCCCACCCCCACCAGCAGCAACACTGAACCACACTCTCACTGGATTGACGCCTCTTACTCGGCTGTTGGCCAAACAGCCTTGATTGGAGCACCGGTTCCACCAGTGAAACTCAACAACAATCTCAGAGTTTCACCGTTGTTGGAGGGCTCCACCAGTCACTGCAGTGTTCAGCAACTTCACCTCTCTTATGACGTCAAAGGAGCGCTTACAAATACACTGCTGATCAACTAAATCTGAGGTTTCAACAGTGGACCAAAAAAAGTGTATTTCTATTCCTTTCATTGGCTTTTGAAAGTAAGAGAATTGGTGTTTGCTGGATTGTTGGTGGACATGATGAGTCTCACTGAACTTTTTACTGCCAACAACCCACACACTCAGATCTGCTATTAATCCCACAAATGCCCCTGACGGGGGACCGGCCATTGAGGGACGGGGATCGGAACGCAACCCATTTCAGGGTGTATGCTGGCAGCCATAAACCAATCAGAAAACAGGAAGTAGGTATAGCACTGGTATGCTGCAAAACAACCATTGTTTGTCTCAGGACCCCTGAAAAGAGACATGCTTATGATGCACAACTCAAACTAAAGTACAGGCTGTCAGTTTCACAGTTGTTTGCGGAAAGTGAGCAGCTCGGTGAAATTGCTCAGCTGATTAATTCATCATTGTTGCCCCCCTAAGGTGGTTGGGGGGTGGGGTGGGGGGGGGCTGCAGGTTGGGAACCACCCTCCAGGCCAGCGCCACTTCTGTCTCTGGTATTTGGCTCCTCTCCTTGCAACGTCTGACAGCAGCGCCTGGCGGGACTTCATTGTAAACACTCTACAGAGAGGCAATTCTTCACCAATCATTTTTGATGGGTCACACAAACAGTGGTGCTAGTTAGAGGAAGATGCCTATTGATTTTGGTCGGGTCGGTCACGCCAGGTGGTGCTCGGATGGTGATGCCGCGCCATCGATCAGGCAACACATCTGTGCTCAACCGCTGTGCAAACGGGACTTGTCTTTAATTTAAGACAGGAGTTACTTCATAGCTGAGGGCCGACAGCAAGCTCGTCTCTCAACACTGACGTCTGAGGTTGGAATGAAGGTGCTCGCTCCAGGGAACTGATTTTTTTGTGCATCAGGTTTGTGTAAAACCCTTCTGCATTAGACGACACGATTGCTATGTGAGGCAGGTGCTCCGCTTGCATTGAAAAAAACATGCTTTCACCACAGGGGAGGATCAATAAGGTTCACGAGGGAAGAATCACACACTGCAACGTGTTCCACAGCAGTTCTGAGCTTCATCACAGCTGTTTCACACATAGGAATAAACTGTTGTTCCGTCCTCCATACAGAACAACAGGAAGAGGCAGGAGTGAGTAAAGAGAACTGGAGAACACGAATCAGCTTTGGGTTGAACACAGTAAAGACACAAACACACACACGCACGCACACACACGCACAGATTGTAAACGATGTGGGTCTGACGTCAGAATCAGCAACTTTCATAGTTGTATTTCACTAAAGTCAACTGTGATTTCTTTACAATCCCACTGTTAATCTCGCTAACCTGTCAAATCACCAATGCAGTGTTCCTTAAAGGTTCGTAACGAAGACAGATTTAGTGAAGGATAACATACGTGCTGCACGGAGTTGGTGTTTAAAGGATCACAAGGGTTTCTGGTGCCATAATCGTGCCAACATTCTGCGTCTCCCCCCTCGCAGACCTGCGTGGCGACGAGCCAGTGGGCAAACAAGGCATCATGAAAATTGTAGCTACGCACTCAGACATGAGGACGTGCAGGAGGTGCCCCCCCACACACACCGCACAGCCTTTGTGTTCCACGGTGACTGACAGGAGGCTAAATCTCAGAGAAGCCTAAGGAAACAACACAAAGATGCGCTTAATTACACTCCCCCTCCCCCCACTCCTGCAGGCCTTTCTACAACATGTGTGGCATGCATCTGAAATTACACTCCACATACGACAAGGATTACAAACAGTTTGTGTGCTTGTGTTAGCTTGCAATTTATACCGATCTCCGTAGTACAGAGTGGTGCATCAGGCTGTTATTAGAGCGCATGGCACAAATCTAAATTATGAGTTGTCCCCGCTGAGGTTTACATCAGACACAAACACAGTGAGCTGCTTTGACTGTAAAAACGTGCGAAGAATGCGTTAATGACACACGGCGTGCACCCTATGAACCGCGCCACTGGCAGCACATGGGAGGAACACACGGGGGCTCTCCCCTGTGGCCATGCTGACATGAACACCAAACAAGCAATCAGCTATGCAAACAACTTTCCGCAAAGATGAGGCCAATTACATTGTTGTTGTTTGCTTTACAAGCTGAAGGATGTCAGGAGTTCTAGAAGTGATTCGAAGTTAAAACATGCCGGCCAAACAATCACAGAAAGTCAAAGTCCACAGTCAGTCCCAATGTGCACACTGTTGGTTCCCGCGGGTGCTTTCACACCGGTTTGCTTGACCCAAAATGTGTGTTTGGAGGGTCCAGATGCGGATGAGTGGCCCGAGATCACTTTCAGACCGACTTCTGTACAGTCTGTGCTAATTTAGAGAAGCGTCACGCTTCCATGACAACTCTTGGTGATCACATGGGTGTTTCCACCTACTCACAGAGTGAAGAAAATTAAAAACACAGAGGTGAACAATACAGACTGCTATGCATTGGGTTGTGATGGTGCTTATTTTGTATCGTTTGTGTGCCTCACTCAGTGTGAACACATTTGCTCCTGTTCCCGTCACCATGTCAGCTGTGTCGTCCTCACAGAAACAACGAGGAAGCCGCTCTCCAAACAACAGGAGACATCAGGCTCAAACTCAGACACGAGGCAGTTCACTTGGTGCTCCTGGTGCAGTTTGAAACGGTGGGCTCCACACTCCACACTTACGATTTTGCTCTTGGATAGTGTTAGTGTGGCCAAGGGTTTCCGTTTCGCTGTTAGGCTGCCACCATGAAGCTGCTTTTTACAGTCAGGCGTGCTGAGGCTGGGACACACTGAGACCATGCAGGACTGTGGGCACCCACCTCTGGTGTAGAGGGGGTGTTTTAGAAGGAGAGAGATGTTGCCATTCTGTCAGGGGAAGTTGGACTTCTTCAGGAAGATGATGGAACCTCATAATCAATGCTAGCTTTGCTGATAGCTACCCTAGAACACAGGGTGGTGGAAGCAGAGGTGGCCACACCCTCATAAGTCATGAATGACTGACACATAAGCCTACGAGTTGTCTCACACTTGTGTTACGGCACTCCTCATGGGAGCCCTAACCCAACAGAATGCATGAGTGCTGTTTGTTGCACTTTGTGCGTTCCTCAGTGTAACATGCATCATGTCTATCAACAGCTGTTGGCTGTCCTTGTCATCGTGCTAGAAGCTGAAATGTGTCTCTGGTGGTGTGAACACTAAGCCTGAACACTAGGCTTTTACAGACCACATCAACTCGTCTCATCAGAGTAACTGTTTACCTGTTTTAGCCCACTGATCTCATCATTTGTGATTCTGATATCTTGTCTCATTTAAGCACCCGACAGCTCCCATTAAGACTTGTCAGTTACAAGATACTGTTTCTGTCAGGTTCCTAGTTTAACTTGTACCTGAAGCCATTCATAAAGCAGCCAGTTATGCTTTCAGCAGTGCATGAGTCCCTGCCCAGAGTGAGCTCATCTTTGATTGTTTTATCAGTTCACACATCCAGACTCACAGTTGATCTGCAGCAAGGAATGTAACACCTCGTTCAGAAGCCAACCTGTGGCTGGAGGAGGCTGCACAATGCTGTGACAGTCATCCTAAAGGAAGCCTGAGTAATGAACAGCCTGATGACAGAGGAACTCTACATCAAGATGTCCAAACAACTCACCCTCCTTCGAATGTGTTGAGAGAATGGATGGATAAATACATGAACGGAGCGCAGGGTGTTCTGGGAGGTAATGATAATAACAACTGACTCTAGAGTGCTTTCAGTCAAACTGTGGTACGTTTGTGCATTTAAAAACACGGAAGAACTTAAGGGGGATTGCTAAAGTTGAGCATCATGTGACCCCACAGTACTTAAAGACCCACTACAGAACTTTGCAGATTTTTGCTCTCTATCGCCCCCTATAGTCCTAGGATGGTACGATACTGTCGTAAGACACCTGATGAGCACATAAAAAGCTACAATGTCCAGCTACAAGGTACAGTATATTCACCAGACATAAAAACAACATTAGCATAAGCTAAGCTACAAGTGTAGCCACCGCTGTGTTGAGCCACAATAACACGGACGTGTCGGCCAAACCAGGCCACGAGCCCTTTAGACCACAGCACTGTTGACACGGGTGGATTTCATTACGAGAGACTAAACACGATCACACAAAAACAATGTGGCTAATAGTGTTTTATTCACCGATCCAACAGCAACAAGGCTAATTCTGCATCCGTCTTGCACCCTGTTCTCTCTCTGCAGCGAGTGAACACCAAACCAGTGCTTTCGTCTTGTCTCTCGCTCTGTCACTTTCTTTTTCTTGCTTGCTCCGACAATGTTTTCTTAGGTTTAGCCTTTGTGCACAGTGTTCGGTTCGAGCCGCAGCCAGATGTTTTTATATGCGGTTGTTAGTGTGTGACGTAAGTGCCGTAAAGCGAAATGCAGACGCAACGTAAGGTCCCATTCCGGCAACTCAAAGCTGCATAATGCAGTGGCTGAGCCCTGGGACGCCGCTGGGTAGTGACGGCTGGAAAAATGTGCTTAATGGATGTTGGTGTGTCATCAGCAGATTTTTAAGGTCTAAAAGTTACATAGTGGGACTTTAAAGGTCCATATTTGCCTTAACATTTTGTAAGCCACCAAAAACCCTTTGAAATTTGTTCTCACCAGAACTGGTAGCCGATAAACAGTGGACAGTATGGGACTAGTGTGCTCTAATTCACTCCGTCCAGTCAGAGGAGGGTCTACTGCCTTCTGAACCAATGCAGGTGTCAAAGAGGGAAAAAACATGCGTGGGCACGCACGCACGCAGAAACCATGGGGACAGAGTGGAACACAGCTCTGTTCCAATGTTGCTTGGATGTCAAATTATTCAGATCACACAGATTTTGCAATAATCAAATGAAGTGATAACTTGGTCCAACACACCTGAATCAAATGACATCACACTCAATTAAAGCAGCTGTGTTAGAGCACAGAGAGGAGGACAGCTATCAGTGTCTTCTTGTGGCCTCGCAGTCGTTTTCCATCTGCATATTCAGAACCTCCTGGGTTAGTGTGGGAGAGATTTGTCCAGGGTTGCAGGACAAGACAAGACAAGAAACTGGGTTCACGTTGCCGTCCGATTTGTAGAGCTGCTGTCAACCCCCCCATACAGAGCACAATGGTTCGATCCAGGCCCCACCACAGACTCACTTACACATAATGAGAAGCAGTAGCTCAGAGGGTAGTCCGGGTTGTCCATTATTCGAAAGGTTTACGGTTCAAATCCCACTCCCTCCGACAGCGACAGAGAAACCCACCCTGTGCTTTGCTTCCAGCGAAGCTCTAACTAGCTGTGCAGGACCTTGCCACAAGTTACCTTTGCGTCCGATTGCCTGTCTGTTCTGGCGTTTGCTTTTCTGCAGTTAGGAAATGTTCCTGGGTGCATTCATCAAGCAGATATCTTTATGAGCTTCATGAGGAATTACCGAGATAATGCAAGCTCATATATTGTGAATGACAGTGGGGTTTTGTGCTGAAACTGTGTGCTTAAGCAGCTTGTGTGATAGAGAAGAAGTCATTTTTTTCTTCTCCCAGAGGTTGCTGCAGATGTGTTCTTTTTTCTTCCAGAAATTCCATTAATGAGTCTTCTGATTTTCAGTTTGGGGGGGAGGGGGGAGTTCACTCTGCGGTCAGTCCAGTGGCGTGCAGGTTGTGGAGCACCAGCGGACTGGTATAGGAATGATGACGGTGAAACTCAGTGGTTTGTGCTGGCAGCGTCAGCCTGAGGCCACGCTCTGCACAAGCGTTGCTTTAAAACAACACGTTTCAACAAGCAACAAGACACAAACCCTCTGGGCGGGAAAAAAAAAATAACAACCTCAGCTCACTTCTCTGCCAAAAACCATGCTGACTGCTTGCTGTCAGCCAACCTTAAACAGCTCCGACGCGGGACACTGTGACATGTAAAGAGTTAGATTGCGTGTCAACCTGTCAGGGTAATGATACTGCAGTGAAAAACAATAGCAGCGGCATTGCTCTGCTTATGACTACTGTGACCTTTAATGGTGCTGCAGCTTCTGATGTTCAGACAAAGCCTGGCACAGGTAAAAAGGACCGCAAACATCAAAACCTTTTGAAGATCTCCACTGAAAATTATACTCTGAAACTCTGTTTTTTGTCAAGCTTAAAGAGATTCCTTTGTCGTTTTTCTTATGAAGCCACAGTGAGCAAGGCAGCAGCAGACCTCCTACCTGGTTTGGTTTAAAGGAATAGTCCACCCAAACAGTTATGTACCTTCATTTTCTACTCCATGCTTCGGCCAGTGGAGAAGCCCACCGCTGGTTTCAACCCTCGACCCCTCCAGCTACATCTGTCACACGACCTTAAAGGAATAGTACACCCAAACAATGATGTACCTTCAGTTTATACTCACCCCCATGCTGAACAACACTCTGAAGCACTTTTCTGACGTCTCAAATGCAGCTGGAGATCTTTCAGG
>JAUESF010000070.1:19928342-19941050 GCA_032274765.1 Malacoctenus tetranemus | reverse complement strand
CTGAAAGAATGAGAGAGAGCAGGAGAAATGGAAGAGACACTGCCCCTAGCGGACACCAGAGGTAGAGGCTGTGACAAGAGTGTGACGTTGACGTAATTCAAAATCAAATGCTGCCTGCTGCTGAACACATGATCTTTGGTCTTCTTGTGGTGTCAGCACATGTCGGTCAAGCAGTGCCAACTGTCTTCATCCTCAAAGAAAGAACATATACAGGTTTCTTAACAAACCTGTGTCAAACACAAGAGAGTTGGTTCCCATTTAACTGCAGTCACTCCCACACTGAGGTTACACCACAGTAGGAGATTGCTTGAACATTAGCATTATTGAACCTATGTATGCATTACTGAGCTGAGGACTGACAGCATTGAGATGTTTGGAGATGAAGGTGCTAAAAATCAGGCTGTTGAATTTCAGCCACACATTCACCAATAAAAGGATCAAAATGTGAGAGTGGACGCAGTAGGTGAAGCTTTTGACCGTATTAGGCTTGCAGGCTGGTAAAAAGGTCCTCTTTAAAAGCACAGTGTTAATAACCGATGGCTCCTCCAAGACTTTGAACACACACTGCTGACACTTGTATTAGATGTAATTTTGAAAGCCAAGAAAGATCAAGGGGGCCCCAGTAGTGATTATCCTCAGACACATGATTGATGATACAGTAGCAGCATGGAGATAGATGGTCCCCCTGCTGCCCTTTAACCTGCTTAAGTTTGATGATTTACTCTCCTTTAGAGGAATCCATCTTCCAGAAGTATGGCCCCCCTCAGCAAGGGCCTCACAGTAATAAAGATGGACTAATTACTTGCTGTGTACACCTTCCAAGCCCCCCTCTTTCAAAGGCTCACCAGGTACAGTGCGGCTGCTGAGCAATGAGGGGCTGAACAGTGTGACTCCGCTGACATTTCGCCACACCTTTCATCTGGTTCATGGCCTCGCATGACACCTCGCCGCTCCGCCATACTTCTAAAGCAGCCGTCAGACCTGCCAGAGGCGGCGCCAACACGGTGGAGTGGGCCCAGAAGGTCACCGGGTCTCTGCTGAGAACACCCTTCGCTAATCCCTTCTTGGCTGCTTGTCACAGTCTGCACTGTACACGCTGGGCAGAGGTTTCATCTCAATGATCCTCCGATCGAGCAGCTCCACCAGCCTGATGTGTAATGTACAGTGGGAGGAACTACTCAATGAAACCTGAAAGATCTCCAGCTGCATTTGAGACGTCAGAAAAGTGCTTCAGAGTGTTGTTCAGCATGGGGGTGAGTAGAAAATGAAGGTACATCATTGTTTGGGTGGACTATTCCTTTTAGTGATCACGCAATCATCATCTCATAGTATATTAAAGGAAATATATTGAGTTCCATCATTGGTCCATCTTCTCTCTAACATGTTTTTTAAAATAAATTCTTTTTTAAAAAATCAGATTTGTGAGAACAGCACACCCGTTTGGACTGCAGTGCTCTCGGTGTATCAGCTGCTCCAGCATACGGTGTCAGCAGTCCCTCGCCTCCTTGTGTTGAACACAGACAGCCATTGACAGTCGGGCCCTGCCTGTGTTTTGAAACTGGGGTTGGTCAGGAGGAAGGAATCCACTAGAGGGAGCACAGCTCTCGAGTGCACAGAGGCTGCAGCTGCACACGGCTGAGCAGCAGCCGGGCGGGAGGACGTGGCTCTCAGTGTCAGTCCTCACTGAAACATCCAGCTCCCACCTGCGATGAATTCAAAGCGCTGCATCTCACAGTCTCACTGCTCCGTTTCCTTTATGTCTGCATTTGTATTCAAACAGGAGCCCTCCTCTTTACTTCACCAGCTACTTTTGACAGATATATCATCCATTGTATTTATGCGTCGCGATTACTTCTTGACAACCACTTCGGGACAGGTGAGCTGCCTCGCTTCTCATGAAGGCGCACAGCGGAGAGGAGTTGTCTAATCACTGAGCTCTGCATTAGTGACATCACTGCTTTCAAAGAAACTCCCTGAAACCTAACGTTTTTACCACCACTGTAATCACATGGAGAGACACGCTAAATATCTCAAACATACGTTTATGTGACAAGAGGGGGCGCTGCTCACTCGTCTGAATGAGCTTTCAATACTATTACACTGTTAATAGCTACAACAAAACGTCAAAATAGCAGAATAGGGCCACTTTAAAGAGAAAGGCAAGTGGAGTGAGTCACTGCTGAGGCTGTGGCAGATAGCCATCAATCAGTGCTTCGTATGAGCAACGTTAAATCGCAATGCACGTCCTCACCTCCTCACTGGGACCTCAGCTGGCGCCTCTTGGCCCCCACAATAGCTGCAATTACATGGGTAGTGCTCCCCTGGGTGGCAGCGGGCTCGCGGGAGCTATGAGAGGCCAGCGGGGACGCTGTGGGCCATCTTTATTGGTTTCCTGAGCTCAGAATGCAGGGGTGATGATAATGCTGCCAGTGGCTATTTACTGCTCACTCTGGAGGGGCCATGGAGCAGCCTTAGCAGGGAACTGATACTGCAGCCAGGCACAGCAGGGAACACAAGCCCCTCCGTGACGGCGAACGGCACATGCTGCTGGAGTGAGAAGAATCCGATTCCAAACAATGCTCCAATGCCACCGCGTGACTTTATGATGCAGGTTGATTTTCTGATGGGCTAAAGTGAAGGCAGAGGAACTGACAACCAACCATCCATCCACTTCCTTTGCTCCTTTTTCTCGTTTCAAGGTTCACATGGTGCAAAAGCCGAGCCTAGATCCAACCAGGGGGAGGTGGGGGACACTCCTGGGACAGGTGGCCAGGTCACCACAGGACAGACATACAATCACTCCCTAGAAAACGAGGTGGTCACTATTTAACACATCATACAGCGGTGCTGTATTTGGACTGTGGAAGGAAAAGGTGCGCATGCGGTGGAAGAACATGCAAACTCTGCACAGTTGGCGACCACTATGGTGTGAACCTAGGACCCTCCTGCTGCGAGCAAAGTGGCAGACCACTGCCCCACCGTGCAGCCTAACAAGAAAACAGTCCGAGCTGCTCCTCTGTCCTTCTACAGTGAACTGCTGCCCAGTGCCAACGACCTCTCCAAGGTGATTTATTCTGGGTGATGTCCAAGCTCTCATTTGCAACGTTCAAACTACCAATTCGTCATGCTGGCATTGGGACTGGTAACAAAAAGTTGCTTTCTGTTCCCACCGTGTCTCACACACTTTGGACTCTCCGGATCCAACTCTAATTTTGTCCTCAAAAGTTGTGGTTGTTTGTGTTTGGGGCCATAGGACAACAAATCCCTTGACCCTGGCACTGTTGATAATTGAGATTAGCTGATTTTTGTGAACCCGCCAGCAAATCTACAATGCTATGCACCATGTTACGAGAGATAAGCAGATTTTCAGGGGATTTAGGATGAGTGATATCTGCCTCTGCAAACACAGCAACATCATAGGTGGATTGTTGCTGCTCACCATGTGTAACTGTCGTCTCTACGCATGTGTGTGTACGCTGATCAACATTCAAACAGACTCCAGTTCACACAATGATGAGTGGATCAGTTTCTCATTGTCTCTGGCTTCATTCATTCTTCAAGGTTGAAGCCAAAGGAAATGTGCAGATTAATAAGGTGCTACGGACAACTGCTCAATTAATTTCTATCTAGGCTCAATGCTAATCTACACTTTACAGTAGGTGACATGCTGAGGTGAATAAAAAGCTGAAAGCTAAAAATACAGATTCAGCAACCAGTCTGTCAAAACGCTAGCGACCTTTGCTCAGTTTGTAGCCCTGCCAAACATCCCAGTTTAGCATATCAACCGAGTTAGCGTAGCATGTGACATGGATCTGTGCGGAGCTGTCAGACCAATGATTTTCATGTGTTTAGCTTGTGATGGCAGTTACAGTGTGATATATTCTGTGGCCTCCATTGCTAATGATAAACCTGTGTGGAGAAACACCAACATGATTATTGAACAACACCAGGTATGTGCACCTGCCCCTCCAAAGGTCTCTGCACGGCCCTGACCAATACCCTGCAGAACTCCACGTCCCCACAGTGTGGTGTAACTGAATGTACCATAGTGCGTCTGGGCATCTGCACATTCATGTCAGAACGATGGGGCCGGATTCTAATCCCCCGAAGTGGAGGAGGCCATGTTACATCGGCTGCTGTGGCTGTTCCATAGGTTGCGTTGATTTCCACACACAAGCTGATTAATGCCTGCAAATTAAAGCAAAGCTCAGCTGCAACGAAGGGCTCGTCCTTCCTCAGGTGCCAAATGGATTCTGCAGCTATTACCATAATGCTTCCCTCCAGCTTGTTTCGCTCCTGTCCACAGCTGCGTGCAGGACGAGCCGAGTGCAGCTGATGAGGCAGATCCCTCGTCTCATCCTTTACAACTGGTAGGAAAGGGCTGCTAAAAGATGTCACATACACATCCATTTGAAATATTGTGAGAATCATCAGTATAAACTATTTTGATTGGGTTAGGTTTGTCCTGGAGTTTGTAGATAACATACTGAGCTGCTGCCATCCAGACCCTTTGGGTCCCAGTTTTCCACCAAGTTAGCCCATCATGAGGTCTGGTGAGGCCCTTACTGCCCTTCAGTCCACGGCTTTTATTGACTGAACACGTTTGACACGCTTCCTCCTGTGATCTGTCAGGGAGGAAAGAACGGAACTCTCACCGTCGTTTTTTAAAAATCTGGACTCTTGAAGTGTTGGAGATGGCGCTTGAACTACTAGAAAAGAGGTTGTTCCGATTATTAGCTGTGACCTGGGATCTGCTTTGTCTTCCTGGGTTAAAGAAGGTGATCAGGCCACATCTCACTCTGCCTGCTCACAGCGCTCAGGCTCCAGAGAGTGACATGATAGATGGCCTCCTGTTCGCCTGTGCCGGCTGCTCAATAATGAGCCCCTGCCCCCTTGCGAGTGGGACGCCCTCCTCCCCCTCACACTGTCAGAGGCACAAAGGAAAGTGTTTATACTGCTCCTTAATAAGGCCGGAGAACATGTGTGGCCCAGTCAATAAGCTGTACTCGTGTGGCACTGGATGAATGTAGGGAAATTACATTTACTGCCATGTCATTCACTGCTGTGTAAAGACAGATAAGAATGGTGGACAATGTGTTTACAACATGAGAGTTCGACCTGTCAAACAATCCACTCTATGAGAAAGCAGTGAGGACGTGTTGAGCAGATGTAGCCTCTCCCTTCATCCATCTCTATATCAGCTGCATCACAGTGAGGGTGATGAGGGGCCTGAAGCTCATCCCAGCTGATGGGGGGCAGAGAGATGCATCAACAGCTGCAACTGCCTCCCTCTCTAGCCAAAAGGCTATGGAGGGGTCGTCTCCTATCATCCATTATAGCAGAAAGCTGTCTGTTTCCACCAACATGTCCAGCTGTTTAATGTTTTTTGTTCAGCCTGAAAAAGGCACCACAGTCTGACCTCATGTGTTGAAGCTCATCACAAATATCAGGACCTCAGCGTCCTTACCCAGAAAGCAGGTGCCTCTGCTCCTCCTTGTTCAGGGAGTCTGTGTGTTGGGACCAGTCCAGCTGAGGACACCCAGCACCACCCTAATGTCCTCCCCATGAAGGGAGATTGACAGGGTGGCTTTGTTCTGAAAGCCACCTCCATGTCGTCACCTTTCTGTGACTTATTGAGGTGCAGGGAACACCAACTGCACCAGTCACTGAAGGCAGCCACAATGTCTTTGTGTCCCAGCACCTGACCACTGATGATACTTGGTACAGCTACTGTGTCATATCAGCACATGGCACACTGGGATGCATTCAAAGTCTGCTGTGTGCACAGTAAACAGGACTGTTCAAACTGGTGCAAATGTGCAAACAGGACGTCCAACACACGAGCGACCCTGGCCTCATGGAACAAGGAACAAGGGGTCTTCGTGTGTGTCGTTATACCACCAGCAGGTAGACTTTCACGTGGTGTCCTGAAGTCAAAGAAAAACTCTTCTTAAGAAAAGCAACTTGTTCTCACCCAGAACAAGCGTAACAAGCTTCCTTGTTTTCATTTTGGTTTTTGTATGGTTATGAGACGGAGTGTGTCCACCAGCATTTGGCTGGACTGTGATGTTCTCTTCCAAGCCAAAGATCAGAGGGGGAGAGCACCCAGGGACACACTGGGTTGCAACGCGCAACATCATCCCTTTGAGCAGCGCTCAGCGCTGTAAACTTCTCCTCACTGTTTGTTTTTCATGACTCACAGCCTTTTACAAAATGCCGTCTGTTCTCACTTCAAAGCTGCGCGGCCGCCTGAATAATTAGCCTACTGTTCCGTGCCCATCCCCCACCTTCACCCGCACTGATTCCCTCCCACCCACCCCCACCCAGGGGCACAGCTGGGAATTTGGGACCCCATGAACGACATCGATATTGTAACGAAGGTTTAATAATTTCCATATCTTTTGCCCCCCCTTCCGCAGTCATGGGGCCTTGAAATCTTCCTAACTTTTCCCCTCCATACAGCACCCCTGCCCCCACCCCCACCCCCACCCCCAACACCCCCGCTCCACCCAACCTGCTCCACAGCCTTGTGAACCAATAGGAAAGAAGCTCAATGCTGTAATAGTGGAAAAGACTCTGCTGGGAATGCTGTTTTTTTCCAGTAACCTGAGATCACTTTGATTCCTAGTGGACATAAAGGCGAGTTGTGCTAAAACAGCAGGACTCGTTGTAGGTCACAGTTTTCATCCTTGATCCACAGCATATGTCATCATCCACTATTGATGACCTGTGTTTTGACATCCATCAATAATTCACTTCATGCATCTCTACTCGTCACGTTTACTTCATGCATCATTATTTCTGACGTCTTTGTCAAACTGATGTTCATAGAACATGTTTTCATTAAATTCTGTGATTTGAAAATAAAAGGTCTGCTAATTTAAGGTGCTCACAGTCTTTCACTGGCACGTGATGAGAGTAGAACCAGATGTGATAGATTTTTGCCATTTGCGTTTGTTTGATTTGATCTACGTTCACGTTTTTGCTGCTTTGCACAACAGAGTGAGGCTCACTGTGAATGGAGATGGGAGTGGACCCGCGAAAGCTTAAACACTGATCGACCCTCAGGTTTACCTTCATGTCGCAGTGTCAGTTGTTTTGAGGTGATACACACCTCCACAAAGAAATGAAGAGACCACTTCAGATTTCTCTGAAATCAGCATTTCTACCTGTCTGGCAGCCATTCCGTCCTGGTCTCTGTTGAATTCCAACACAGGCACACCTCATTTTTCTCAATAAGGTATCATTTAGGTGACCACCTGAACCCAATCTTGTTAAACAAAGGAAAGGCTAAAAACCACTATGTCACATTTGCATCTCCGCGATATAAATGAGCACAAATCGAGACGAAAGTGGTTTTCTCATTCATCTAAAATGTGTCTCCTGAGAAATAAGTCTCATAGTGGGCTATGTCCCCAGTGAGCGCTCTGAATTGTCTCACTTCTGTCTCTTTTCTTGCTCTCATCTGAGAGAAAAATGAGACAAACGTGCTGCTCTCAAACATGTCTCACTTTGATATCCCTACTTTGAACCACTGTCTCAGTTATGTCTCAGTGAGAAACATACATGGTTCGCTCCCACTGCTCACCATTTGAGTTCTCAGCAGCTTCTCAACTGTCTCAGCAAAAAGAAAAATCAGATTACCCACAGGAAAAAAGTGTTGCTCATCTGTGGTTCAATCTCGTCTCTTGAGATAAATTTGAGCTGCTCATATTCGTCTCAATCAGTGATCATCTGTTTCTCACTTACTTCTCCCAAGGGTCCCTTAGGAGCAAGAGGTAAGCCATGAAGAGAAAAGACATGACTGAGACAAAGGAGGTCATGTTGAGACTACGATTTGAGCAACACCTGAGAAGTGGGAGAAACAGAGGAGATCTCATAGTTGTCTGCCCCTGATCTCTGTTCTGTCTCTGCTACAGAATAACTTGAGAAATATTTGAGTTTCAATATGACGTGATTTTACCTCAATCATAGATGTTTATCTGTTGTGAAAATAACTACAATCAATTCAATCAACTGTGAGTACATAATGTGTTAGGTTCAGAGCGAACCTACTGCTGGAGACAGAGACGGACACAATGAACACACAGACCTGAAAGTTCTTTTTACTCGCGAGGAGAGCACACAGAGATGTACTCAGTTACAAAGTCCGAACACGCTCTGAGCATCCCCGTGATCTCCTGCTCTTTTACTTGCACGGGGAGTTAAATGAATGAGAACTGACTCGGGACAGATGACTGGACAGGAACACAGGGAAAGTCCCCGAGTCAGTTCTCATTCATTTATGTTGCAAACAAAAAGAAAACTTGAAACTGACTCCGGCAGATGACATGTAAACCCGTTTTCTATCACATTATTTGAACTTGTTACACATATTTTCCCTCTAAACATGTATAGTTAATTACTACGTAGGATGCACTTTTTCAAGTATTGTACCATTTAACATTACAATATTCCTTCTGTCTTCTTTTCAGCAAAATTCATGGTAAATAAACTGAAAGCCCTGAAAGCAATCTGGAGCATTTGCTGTAACACCAAATGTAGTTTTTTGTGGCAATACCATTTGTGTGTCTTTCAAATGGCCCCAAAATCCTTTGATCAAAAAAACATTTTTCTACCACATGTATGTTCACGTCCTGTGACCTGTTCATGTATATCCCTCAATTACCCCCATAAAACATAAAGCATTCAGTATCCTTTCCAGCATAAGTGCATTGGTTAATTTAGTGAAAGCCGTCATGAACACAAATGCGTGTGTGCTCGTGAAGGCTGTCCTCCTGGGCGCTGGCCTGGCACCCTCATGTGCACCATGTGCTGCTGCTGATTAGCTGCTCTGGGAGCAGGCCGGCCTGGCGGAGGCTGCGGAGCATCTGATAAAGCCTAATTGATACGGCCACCAAGGGAGGCCTTTGTGTGCTTTGTTGGCCCCAGCCGCGCGCAGCTGAGTCAGACCGTGTCAGAGTGGCTGCTGAGACAATGAGAGCAGCTGTAACTCTTGCTCTGATGGGTAGCGGTGATGGAGATGGGAACCTCCTCTGCTTCTGACTGATTAGTGGGGACCTGGGACAGATGACTGGACCAGGCGACAAGGAGAGCACCTTGTGTTGTCTCACAGCAGCAGGAGTGTCCGCAGGGCTGACATTTCTATCCAGGAAGGTAGGAGTGGACACACGTGCAGCATGGTGGGCAGCCCTGAGCAGAGCTCAGCATCAACAAAGCCAGCAGCAGCAGAAGCAGTAGCAGGGGGACGCAGGATCCGCCCCCTCCATGTGGCCCACATACACACTGGCAGATGCTTGGATGGGACCGCAGCATGGGGGGCTGTCAGGCGCTGCAATGTGAACTGTGCAGGATTGGCTTTGTTCTCGTAAATGTGAGCCAATATTTGCACCGAGTGCCTACCTCTATAATTTAATGGACCCTGAACAGGATGGCATTTGGAATTTGAGGCAATTTTTAAGTGGCTGACAAAATGTTGAAGTTCAAAGCCTTTTGTTTGGATTACTGGCAGTTCCTCTGTCTCCAGCCTCTCCATGGCTTCTACAGAAGGTAAGCTGCTGCTTCCTATTTTGTTGACTTTGAAACGTTCAAAACTGGTCGTCTTCTCAAAGAGCTGCACGACTCAAGAAATGATCGTGATCCAGTTCATTTCATTCCTTGTGAAGACTGTCAGTATCTATCCAATGCAAACTTTCCCTTGTCCTTGAGAGCATAAAGATATATTGTCACGCCTGGATGTTTCATGAATGACAGACAGCTTCGACGTTCTGGCCCCCCGACACGCTGCTTGTTCTCCCTCTGTTTTGGGCTGAAATTGGGACAAAGGCCCCCCCACGTGTCAGCGAGGTCAATTCCTCTGAATGGAGCTGCTATTGTTGTGCTTAGCACCCAACAAGCTCCGGCAGAGTGTTGAGTCCATTGTACATTTGGTCTTGCTTGATTGTGGGTCCAGCAGCAATGGAGGGGGGGAGGGGGGCACGTGCCCTGTCACACCACTGTCCTAATGACTGGTGTCTCCATAGGTACAGCAGAGTGGCTGGTAAATGCACAACCATGAGCTGAAAAGGAGCCTGGAATAGAACTGTGTGTTGATTTTAAGTTGACAGGGAACCTTCAACAGTCACGATCTTAGGGAAGCTTTTTCAAGTACTCGCTAGCACCACAGTGGATAGCCAATCAGACGGCAGCAGCCAATTAGGCACTGAGATATCCTGAAGTTCAATCTGAGCATCCAAATCAAGGACTTCTCGTCACTTTGAAAGCTGCTTCCATGTTGGTTTGAATGCAGCTCACAGCTTTCTCTGCACACAGCTGCTTGCTCGGCTTCAGAACGATGTGAGAAAGAGGAGCATCCAGCAAGCAGAGGGTCACTGAAGAAGGTCGATCCACTGGTTTCGATCCAGTTTCTGAATACACAACACAGTGTGTCTTGATGCTGACTGAACCACAGCACTTTGCTGTCGTGTGTTTGCATCGTCTTGCTAAAACTATTGTAACGAGTAGGAACAGACACGAGGTGTGTAGAGGCCTTAACTCCTGAGTCTATTCTTGCAATGCAATTGACAGTGTGTGTCCAGGATGCTGTGGAGGGACTGTCTGCATATGTCCAATATACGGTAGCGTTCAGTTTCTTTGGTGTACTCCTCCCACCACCACCACCACAATTTGCAGCTGCGTACCAAGCACCGAGTACCCTCGAAGTTGCAAATGGATGAAATTGTTTGGACTGATTAGACAAGAGAGAGGGCAGGATGGAGTCCTGTCCAGAAGGTTGGCGGCTGGTCTCCCACCGTACATGTGTGAAAGCCTCTTTGAACAAGACACTTGAACCTTTCTTGGATCACAAATGACCATGAGGAGTTTCAAATGATGTCTGAGAGTAACAGAACCAGATGTTCCCCACAAGCACCCCAAAACAGACCTTTCAAACAGCCACGCGGGCTGAAAATGTTTGTATGTTTAAGGGAGCAGAAAACTTTAAGAACTTAACTGAGACGCATTAAGCTCTGCTGTGCGTCAGGCTGCTTACAAATGCTCCGTTGCATCAGCTAAAAGCTATTTAGTGCCATCATTAAAACAGCCTTTGCAGTGTGAGACAATTCAGCCAAAATAGAGACACGCTCTGCATGAGAGCAAGTTCGAGCTCTTTTTTTTTTTTTTTTCCCTTCTCCCCGGCCTTGTGTTTTGTCTTATTTTGTCAGTATAATGAGAAAGACACCCATGGGGTTGGCTGAAGTGAGCGGAGTCTGGGCTCGCTTCAGAAAGTGGTAATCAAAACGAAAAAGGGGGTTGTACGTGAAGTGGAGTGGAGCATCTCGGAGGATGAGCCCTCTGGCACCTCAAGGCCATATTTCTTCCTGAAATGCACCCCACCCCCTCACCCCCTCACCCTATCTCTCACGCAGCCACCTCTCTCGGGGGGGCCAGGGGGAAGGAGCGGGTGTGGGTAGGGACTTAATGCTCGGCTCTTTTTCCATTTAAATACCAGTCAGCCATTGGCTGGTGCAGACGCGTTTCATTAATCTCGTAAATGAGCCAAACTGTTGTTTTGGAGGGTGCTAGAGAAAGTCTCGCGGCTGAGCACTGGATTTTTGGGAATGCCAGACATTAATCAGCTCGCAGTTGTGTGTGTGTGTGTGTGGGGGGGGGGGTTTGGTGGGGGGGGATGTACACAAAGGACAAACCCATTGCGTTATGGGACTCCATTTTGGGCAGCAGGAACATCAGCCAACAAACTGGTGCTTGTTTGTCTGTCCGTCTCACACAAAGGATGGTAAACAGAGACCGGACAAATGTACAGAGAAACTGACAAATCCAGCTGTGTGAGCTACATATCAATCTTTTTATATATCAAAAGCTTTTTTTAAGCACATTTCCATCTTTCTGTGAGTCTTTACTTTGCAGATGTTTACAATGAAGTGAAAATAAAACTAAAACATCAAATTATGAAAAGCTAAACACGACAAAATTCCCTTTGTATAATCTCTTGAAATAAGTTATAGATCTGGAGACAAACCAGAAAACTCTCACTCTTGATGATTATGATGTATTTCTATTGTAAAAGTAGTTTTTTTACTTGACCTGAGAAGAATCTAGTGCAGGCTATTCTATGTCCTGTACATGTATTCAAGGTTTTTACAGACTGTGAAGGGGAAACTTGTGTTTTTAGCAATATTTGTAAGAGCCTCCAAAGTGCATCCTGCTCCATGTTGTGCTGACTTGTCGGGGGATTTGGTCGATTGCGCCAACACCACCCTCACAGTGATGGTGAACTGGAAGTTTCGGGGAAGTACAGTGACAAATAACCCCTGAGTTTGGGCCAGAAGCTTGTCACTGGTGTGTCGGGTCGTTTTCTCCACAGTCCCGTGTGACACAGACCAACGAATGGTGCTCAGCAAGTGTGGAGTGTTCTTGAATTGCATTTCATTGCTTTCCTGCACCAGAAGTACTGTGATGTGGGATACATGTGCCGAGGTACAAGCAGTCATTCTTGCGTTGGAAGACGCACCTTCTGTCCTGCTTGCTGATGTCAGTAAGCCCATGAAAAGCCAATGTTGCTTATTGCTGCTGCTCAGAGCATGACTGCATGAACACAACATGTAGGGAGAAATGTGGGCCCAGAACGGAGCCTTGTGGCACTGTTAGTCAGAGGTGTGGTTTTTTTTTTTTTTTTTTGGGGGGGGGGGGGGTATATGATGTTTTGGTTTT
>JAUESF010000070.1:19910271-19922675 GCA_032274765.1 Malacoctenus tetranemus | reverse complement strand
GTGTGTGTGTGTGTGTGTGTGTGTGTGTGTGTGTGTGTGTGTGTGTGTGTGTGTGTGTGTGTGTGTGTGTTTCACCTTCTGTGTACCCAATGAGCTAGTTTTCTGAATAAATATCTGAAGTGCACCTCTACAGACTGCAGTATTTGACAGATGCGACTGGTCATTGCTGGGTGGTCAAGTGCTACTTTTACTTTAATTTAAGGTTTTACATACTTTTTGTTTTGTTTTTTTTTTATTTCCTGCAGCTGCTCTTGTGTCTTGCAGGCAGCAACAGAGTCTTCAGTTGTCTTGATGAGCGTCCTATAAAGGGTTAAAGCTGTGATCAGTCGGCATGACAAAACCCCTTCTCTGTTCGGTCGACCTTGTGCTTGCTATTCTGGCTTCACATCTTAGAACCAAGGCATGAATGCCTCCATGGTACATGATGTGATTGTAGCGTGAGTGACTGCGGCTCTCTAAGGGTGTTTTAACCACCAACAGGTGCTATCAGTAGGCGACTGTGTCTATCATGACCGGACAGTGGTGGCAATGGTCAGGGACACCCTTTGCCACCTGGGCTCCTCATCAATCTTCAATGCATTAATGGCCACGGCAACCCTGAACTGCCATCGCAGCCTTCTATAGGCTCTGACCTCGGGCTGTCAGCGCTGCTGGAGGGAACCCCTCCACTCGGCACCCCGGCAGCCCCGTGAAGCATCGCCACGCTTCGGCTGCCATAAAGGCAACATGCCACCCATTAATGACACTCTGACAGGTCTCACAGGAACTCCCCCTCTCTTCAAATGCGAGCGTTCAGCCAAGTTTGTCATGACCTTTCTCCTCTGGAGTGCTTTTTGCCCTGTGTGGCTTCAGCAAGTCCAATAATTTCTCCTTAGGAGGAGTTGTGCCTCCACCCTCTTACATTCAGGGAGGACTCCTTCAGCTAGGGGGGGAGGCACAGATTGCGGCCCTGCACTGTGAAGACCCACCCTAAAGCACTGCATGTGTGGCTCTCGTCATGGTCTGGGCGCAGAGCAGATTTACGTGCTGCTGCCAACATCTGGCTGGTCACAGATGACGTGCTTCCTGAAAGATCCTTGTTTGACTCACATCATTGCACCGAACCAGAGTCGTAGTCACGTGGAGGCTTAAGGAGGGGAACATAAGCTGCTCTAATTTTAAACACTGTACAACAGCTCTTTGTGTACAGGTACCTGAAATGAAATTAATTGAAGGGTAAGAGAAACACTTTCAGTTGTTTCTTTGCAGCACAACGAAGCCACGTGTCTTTACACTCAGGCCAGTCAAATATGACGGCTTTATTTTTCAAAGGAAAATTAACCTACTTCGATTTTTTTTAAATGCATATTTTTTAGAAATATTGTCAGAAAGTACTTTTTTGTCTGTAATTTTAACTGCAATTCCTGAAATAACATCTTGAAAGTATCCAAACACTGGAGCACGCTAACGGAAGGTTAGGCAGCAAGCAGAACATGTCCTCCATGTCCTTGATTGTCGTGACATGTTCTTGTCGTACATGGGAGGCTTCATCCCCACTAGGAAACTCATGCATTTCATGACTTTTGGGTCACGTTGCTATGACAACCCTTCCCATGGTGACATGGGAATAAAATAAAAACTTTCAATGTTAACACCAGGGATCGAAAACGTGCCCGTGGACATTTGTTTGCCAGTCATTCACACCTGGAGCTGTTGGTTTGAGACCCCCACGGGGCTCTTTAAAGCCCCACAGCTAATCAATAGGGGGGCTCCCGATTGCCAAGACGCCTCCCACTTCTCGGCCATCTCTTTGGTGTCGCTCACTGGGAGAACAGCCATCGCGCTGGGGCTTGTTTGATTTCAGTGGGTTGGAGGAGCCGCATGTTGGCCGGAGCTGGGAGATGAGCAGTCAGTGCTGTGACTTGCTTGAGGAGGATGTGCAGATAGCTGCGAGCAGGTTTTTGAGTTGGCAGCATTTCTTCTGCAGCCTCTGCTTTTCCGTGACGGTTGTTGTGTTTAACCAGACACTTCATTCAAATGAAGAACTCACAAAAAAGAGTAGCTCGAAGCCAGTGACAACTGCTGAATGCAGTCAATTCACTTTATCTTCGCAGGAAATGATCAAAATGGCATGGCCTTCATTTCCGAATCACAGCAGAGAACCGGGGTGTTTTTGAGACAAAAACCTTCAATGTGGTGATGTTCAGTTGTATTTAATTAAATCAGAGGTTAGAAATAGGCTGTGCAAAAATTTGTGCACCCTTCTCATTTCACTGATTTGAAAAACTGTTAGATGAGCTCATTCAGCATTGAAGTACACATATATGTGTATCCAGTCATGGGAAAAAGGATTTAAGGGGGCCAATTCCAACGTCTTCCACTCTGAAGAGTGGCAACATTGGGGCTTCAAAACAACTCCTGAGTGACCTGAAAACTAGGATTACTGAGCATTATGATCTAAGAGAAGGCTACGAAAACCTGGCTCAGCCGTCAGGTTTCCAGTATGAGGAACACAGTGAGGAAACGGAAGGCCGCAGGCACAGTTCTTGTACAGAAGTGGCAGGCCATGAAAAACATCAGAAACGCGAAGACGAAGGATGGCGAGAATGGTCAAAGACCATCCACAGACCACCTCCAAAGACCTTTGAGATCATCTCGCACCAGGATGGTGTGGATGTGCATTGTTTCCGTGCACTTTACACAAGGAAAAGCTGTACAGGGAGATTGGTGTGGAAAAAGCCTGTTCTGAGCACATGCCAACAAACACACGTCACCTGAGGTATGCAAAAGCACATTTGGATGAGCTGTGGGAAGCGTCTGGTGGCTGTCAGTGTTTCAAAAGGGGGCTCAACTCAATGTTGATGGGATTTTTCCGTTGGGGTGCCCAAATTTATTCATGTGTCTAATTTTGTTTTGATTCATATTGAATATTTACTATTAATCCAATGAACCTCATTTCACCACTGAAATATTCCCGTGTCCTTCAGTGATTTGATAGATCAAAATGAAGTTGCACCCCAATGATGTATCAATAAAAAGGAGGGAAACTGTCAGGGGTGGCCAGACTCTTTCATACAGCTGTATATTGTAGGTGGGGCTGTGACAGACTCAGCAGCTCTCCCAGTAGAGTTCAACACAAACAACAGGACACAAGTGCTCCGTGGAAAAGCAACGAGTTCATCCAGTAAGAAAAAAGTTGAGGCATTGTGGCTCAGAGACAGTTTGAATTTGATACATAAACAAAAGACTTAATTGTTGTTGCACATTTTACACAAGGGGCTGTTGACTGACACCAGCGCAACAGTAAACTGATTTTTCAGTTCGTAGGATTTTGCTAACCAACCAACCAACCAACCAACCAATGCTACTGAAACATGAGAACATGGTGGGCAGCCAGGCAATGCTGCTCCACGGTTTTGCTCCTCTTCAGAGACGAGAGGCACCTCTCTGGTTGTGCTGTGGTCATGGGTGTGGTGACAAGGCAAGTGAGAAGACTGACAGTCTCAATGATCGTGGCCTGAAGCTTGTTTCAATGAAAGACTGGAGCAGAGTCAGCGCACCGCTGCAAGCCTTGACCTGCTCGTAGTCATAGAGGAGGGACGGCTGGACGGGGACAGCGCTGATCTGAGCCTGGCCAGTGCGGGGACTCCTCCACATTGACTCCCAGCGCTGCATCAGGGAATTGCTTCGAGTGACGACGTGACCTGGTCGACCAGGCCCATGACAACACCCGGGTAGTGTCCTCCTAAGTAGTTCCATGGTGGACAGGAAGCTACCTCTGCAGTCCAGTCCAGTGGTCCCACAGACGTATCACAAGGACGCCCAAATAGTGAGAAGGTTGTAAAAAGGATGATCTTTCCTTCTGTTGTTTCTAACTAAGTTTAAAGGCCCATTCACCAAGCTCCTCCACTGTGAGGTTGCAAAATGCTGCAGAAATACTAGTGTTGCACTCCTGAAGCTCTCTCTGTTCTCCCATTGCTTCAGCTCCCTCTGGCAGGCCTGCCTGTAACACCCCCCCCCCCACCGCCCCCCGGCCCGTACCTCACTCCCCACCTTCAGTTCCCCTCCTCCTTTCCTCCTCCTTCCCTCACCTCCCCCCTCTCGCTGCTTTATTATTCCTGGCTGAAGACTGCAATCAATTTGTGTGCGAGAGGGCCCAATCAATTCCCACTCATTTGCAATTCCTCCCCGTTAAACACTTTCCTTTATTACCAATGTCATAATTAATGCGGCGCAGATCAAGGGGAGCGGGAGGGGAGAGGGGAGGGGAGTGGGGGGGGTCCACAGAGGAGGGAGGCTGGGAGTGGTGGAGACAGTAGCGAGGTGTGTGTGTGTGTGTGTGTGTGTGTGTGTGTGTGTGTGTGTGTGTGTGTGCGTGTGTGTGTGTGTGTTTGCATAGCAGTTATCACTTATTTGCTCTCTGCCTTATCGCCCGCCGTTCCTCATGACATTGTTAATCACATGTTTGGTATGCTGCACTCAGGCTCTACAGTAGACTGCACAGTGTGGTAATCACTAGGTGGATCTGACGCTATGCCAGATATGTCATTACCCACGTTCACCTCATGAATTCATGCGTGGAACAAATCTAGTTTATGTAACTGCTGAACTCCCATCACTGCTGCTGCCAGGACTTATCTAAGAGCGAGCTGACCACAAAGCAGCCGCCGTCCACTGCACGTTCCTTTGCATGGGGATGAAATAGTGGTCCGTCGTCTCATGAAGTTCAACATCTTTCTGTGCTTGTCACTGTCTGGAGGTCCTGCTGTCCTGTCCCACCGCCTGGGCTCACCCAGTCACATGAGCTACTGGCTACGTCCCTCCCGAGAGGGACAAGGAGGACATGTTTGTACTTGCAACACCCACATGGACCTAATGAAGTGGAAATGGAGAGCTGGCAACGTGTGATTCGCTGTCAAACGTCTCAAGAGAAGCAGAGGTGGTGAGGGGCTGATGAAGGGCTGATGAACTCGCTGTGTACCGTCTCTGCCATCTGTTCCTTTATCGTCCTCGTCCTTCCCAGTCCAGCCAGATGACACTGTCCTTCCAGTATGTCCCGAGTCCTCCCATGACCCTCCCCCCCTCCCAGCGTGGCACCTCCACAGAGAGACCACCAGGTGACCCCAAGCAGTAGCCCTACCCCGAGCTCCTCCCAGGGGACAGAGCTCATGGTGTGTCTGTAGTGAGCAGATGTGAGGAGGCAGTGCACAGCTGTGTGGGGGTGCGCGCTTCATGCACAGGAGGTTCCTATGGGGGGGGCAGGTGGTGGTCTGCTGGTAATTACTGGGCAGCGCTGCTGCTCAGTCAGTCCCCACACGCCTGTCTGTCCTCTTTGCGCCAAATGAAATCCCTTTCAACATCTGATTAGCATTTAGCGTCACTCTGTGGATGCGGGCTCCTGAGAGGCAGCGGGGGCAAACTGGCGACACGCGTGCACGTGTGTGCTTGTTGGTGACGGAGGAGCCAGGGTAATTTATTCATGCGGGAGGTCAATGGTGTTTTCCTGAGCATGTGTGTGAATGTTGCTATGAGTCATTTTTGGGCAGTCCTCTCCACTGGTCTCAGTCTGAGCCCGCAGAGGTGTCCACTTGATAGATGGTGTCGATGAAGCGAGGACACAGGAGAGACCCAGCCCCATTAGAAGTTCATGGCAGATTATCTGCACTAGTCCAATGATAATAGACATCATCATAGTTGTCGGTGTTTTTCCTCGGCTGCCATGACGTCTCCTTCTTCTGAGCTTTCACGTGATGAAGCCTCTCGCTCATTTCTCCCTGTTCAGCTCGAAAACAATCATTCCTGGAGGAGCTGCTAACAGCCGCTCTGCTTGGGATCTGCCTCGCATCGGTGTCTTTCATCAGGTCCCCTTCCATCAAATCACACAGACAGAAGCGACTTTGTAGAGAGGAGCTCTCTCATTGTGTCCCTGCAAGTTCCTCATGCAAACAATCCACTCAGTTCTTGCCCGAGTGATCTTTTTCTCTCCAGGTTTTCGCAGTTTCTCGTCTGCCGCGTGACAGGAGGGTGATCACAAGTGTCTGTGAGCGATCGCGATAGCGAAGTCGGGAAGTGCACTTTCACAAAGTGGTCGCAAACTGTCTACTGTTGTGCTTTCTGCGTCAGAACGTGCCAACAGCAGCATCTGATATGTGACTGTGCAAATGTGTTGGAGCTCAGCGGCACTCGGTTTCATTCCTGCACCACTCTGACATGTTCACTGGCTGCTCGCGCTGGTCACTGATTGCAAAAGCTTGACAGATTGTTCCTGTTGTGTTGCGTTCATGGGCGTACACGAGTGACTGGAGTATGATCAGATGGTCCCATCTGTTTGAGTCCTGCAAGTCAGAAGCAACAAGAAATGTTTGGGCTTATTTGCACCATCAGTTCTAACTGAACATTGATTCAGTCTATGGATCAATCCCATGATGCTTTGCACTGTCAAGTGGCAACATGATCCCCCAAAGCAGCCTTGTTGAGTCTCCCCATTACTGACAATGGATTTGTCAGTTTCACTCACTGAGCTTGTTTGTGTTTCCTCCTGTGACTGGATCACAACAGGTTCACGCCACCTCCTCCGATCTAAATCAATAAGAAAGGGGACAATCCAATCAGAGAGGAGGTGTGACGTGCTTTGGTTTTGACAGGGTTCGTGTCTTTAATCAGATGACTGATGGTTCGTGGGGACGCTGTTAGCCTGATAACAAATGAATGGAACAAATTCCAGCCGTTGCCTTCAGGGACGCTGACATTATCACCGCTAATCCGAGAGAGACGCTGTTATTTGCTGAATCTGTAACTGTGATTCTGCTGATATTATTCTGACATGGCAACCACAAGCTGAATACTGCATCCCTCTTACTGCTGTGTACAAAAATAGGAAGCTTGTGGTAAAGCAGCCGTATCCTTCAGCTGATGTGCGAAGTGGAGCCCATGAGGTGAGACTCAGCTGCCTGACAGCAGGATGTGGCCAACATCTCACTGTGCAAGATGGTAAACACTCATTAAATCCAGCTCTGCCTGCGCGCTCAAACATCTGTTGTCTGCTTCCGAGTCGGTGGGTCCCGTCCATTGACTCCACGCACTCGTCCATCAGGGACGCCCATGCAGCCCACCTCCTTCAGCCTCGGCACCTCGACGTGGCTCGTCGCCCGGGACCATCCCCCTGAATGTGGCACGGGGCGGGGATGTCGTCTGAGACAAACCGTCCCATGACAGCAGCAGGGCCCTCGGGTTTGAGTCCCTGTCCAGGCTCACGGTCTTTGTGGATGGCGTCACGGTCAGTTTCTCAGGAGGGAGACACCTCCCCCTAAAGGCCCAGCGAGGTCTTCACAGGTTTTAGGTTTCTCTCTAGTCATTTGCTGAATTTGCTGAGTGCATCAACAGTCAGGGAAAAGACTTGAAGTGACAGAAGGCCAGATTTTCTCCGCTTCATCGTAAAGCTTCATTTTGCTCCGACGGGCTTTTGGATGACAGGTCTTCACATGCAAAGACTGTTGAGCTACAACAGTGAGCACTGTTGTGGGGAACAGTTTGTTCCACCTGGTGTGAGGTTGTGGTTCACTGGGATTTGTCTCATCACTTGGAGCAGCTTTGTGTCCATGTATCGAAATTGCTGATTCAATTAGCAACATCCAGGGCTGGCCCCCCTCAGAGCGAGCTGCGCTGTGGTACACTGTGCGGGAGCGAGCCTCAACAATTTACATCTGGACATGTTTGTGCCCTGACAGGCTGTCAGGAGATGCAGCAGAGAGCCACCCCCCCCACCCCCACCCCCGCTCACGTTCTTTTCGCGGCTGCTTTTTTCGTTCGCGTCGTCCATCGTGCCGGCATTCTGATGTGGTGTCAGAAGTAGTGCCAACACAACGCCAAGCCTCTGGGCTGCAGGCAACTTTAATGAGCTCCCCTGAGTGGTTAGCAGGCTGATAGGGATGGCCCGTCCCCCCTCTCCCCCTCCCGCTCGCCGTGCCTGCCTCTAATTGGTGGGGAAGAAAGGGAGACTCCGTATTTACCGGAGACAATACTTGGTCAGAAGTGAGAGGGAGAAAGAGGAGTGGGGGGGGGGGGGATCTATTGATGCTGTATCTAAATGTAAACCCCCTCTCTCACCTCAATTATAACTTCTGGCACAGGCCAGAGGATTACATGTGTCATGAGCCCACCATAGGAAGACATGTGTGAAGAGGGTGCAGTCAGGTGTGATGAGGCACAATATCTGCCGCTGCTTCCTCACCCACGTTTGATCAGGCTGTTGGCTCTGAATTTCAAATTGCTGCGAGGGCTGCTTGAAGTCTGGGTCAATGGCGCCCTCTGCTGGCAACGCAGCCACAGGCGAAAAGCAGTGGCACGTCTGTGTTTAACAGGCTTGGTTCTTCCATACTGGTGGGGACCAGGCCCCGGAGACTGGAAAAGAAAACACATAGGCTCTAAGGTCAGAATGCACTCAAGTCATTCTTGGGTAACTGGAAACTGCAGGTGAAGAAGTCAGTGTCACAAAGAGAAACATTACAAGTGCGTGTTCCAGTGAATCGGGTCAACTTTGTTCCTCAAGGTACAAAGAGTCCTGGGAGATGGAAGTCTGGGTGTATCTGCTGGGACTGCTGTGCTCTGTTTCCATGCTGCCAGCTTTGATCACTTTCTGATGTAAATAAAGCTTCATTGAATTTGCATCATTAAGGTGAGAAAACCTTCCAGGTACATTTTGTCAGTGAGCTCACTCGGCCAACCTGCAGGGCCCCACCGGTACGCTGGTTCTCACACTCCAGGAGCCGCTGTCTCTGAGCAGACTGTCCCTTCACTCCGCCTCCAGCTGGCACTGGACAGTGAGTGTCTCAGCGCGCTGCCCTCCTCTTTTCCTGCGTTCCTATCCTCCCCTGCTATAATCCTCACGGCCACTCGAGGTCACACAATCCATTCAGCTGGTTCCCTCAGCTGGTTTTTGGTCTGATACAAGAACGTCTTGTAGAACTTTAACATTGTCTTTAAAATGTGTTTTCTGCTCTCTGTGTGTCCCTGAGGCTGCGACTCTGCTGTGTAACTCCCTTGTCTATGTGGCTTTTATGTTGCCAAACCACACACGCACAGGGAAATGTCAGAATGTCTCTCCTACAAACAGGCGACATCAAAAAAACGCAGCAGATTTGTTCAGCAGGACTCTGCGGTGACGGACTCGGCCCTTCTCTCGCGCTCACGCCGGGTTGCCAGGTTGGGCCCGTCCATGCTCCTGACGCGCTGTTTGTGTTGCAACGCGTGAAGCGGCGCCGCTGATTCCTGCGGCGTCACGTGCTGTCCCGCTTTCAGAGGCTTACAGGCAAAAAGGTGGCAAGCTGCTTCATCCTCATTAGCATCATTATATGGTGACGTGGCCTCCAGCTACTGTTGCCGCTCCCTGCCTCCGCCAGCCCTTCTTCACTCAGCCTTGTGTTTTCACGGCCAGACGTAGGGGTGGTTTGGCAAATGTGGATCAGATGGATGCAGGCAGTGGAGCTGCTCCCAAACCTCACTGTACACCAGTGGCTCCAAACCCTTTTTACCCCCAAAGACGTCTGAATCTGCCCAGTGAACGACTGTGGACCCCCTTTTCCACCTGTTATAAACATGTGAAGTCAAAAGAATTTAAAGCAGGGGTCAAACTTTGCTTCGAGACCCTTCTGCGATCTCAAGGCCCCGTAGCTGGGCGCCAGACACCACATGGTGCCTCTGTGGGTCTGATTGTTTTTTGAGCTTATCAAGGAAAGCCAGAACACAAAGACACTTTGTCGACTTCAGAACAGACCTGATGAGCTTTGAGCTTTGGAAGCTTTGGCAGTTGCTTCTGTATGTTTGAGAAAGGGACTATTTTTTTGGCTTCACCGTAGCGTTTTGAGTAATGGCCGTGCTGCTCCTCCACCTCCCACCGATCACGGCTAAACATGCAGGCTCATGCAAGGTCAGGATGCACGCAGGTCCCTTTAAAGCATATTGTTTGGTGTGTAAATTACTTGTAAAAGTGGAGCAATGAATTCCATCTATCTGGACATCGGTGTGGATTGAAATTGTCCCAAGGTTCGATCACCTGTTCACAGTGTGTGAAGCATTCCGAGCAACCCAGGACTTCCAGCCGTGCAGCCTCACCAGTGGTGTAAACAAGCTAAGGTGGATCTGTTTTTCAACAGGGGGTGGGGTGGGAGGGGGGGGAGGAGCTTAAAACCCCAGCAATGTTTTTATAGCCAAAGCTGAACTTGAGCTAAATGGGGACACCACCTGTCAGAAGGAGCCATTAGCGGGAAATCCCATTAACCCGTAATCCTATAGGCCCCCGTGGTGACAGCGCAGCAGCTCGCCTCCACTTTCTCCCCTCTGGTTTCCGCGCGTCCCCCTCCTGGCACCACCGACAGCCGCGCCGCCGCCGTCAGTCGCCGTGGCGTCGGGTTCTCCGAGTGCCAGCGTTAGAAGGGGGCACGACCCCTGGCAACCTTCCTCCCAGGTGGATCGCGAGGCTCACCCGGGACATTAATGCCGTTCCGTGCCAGCTGCAGTTTACAGTCGCAACAGTAAGTCTGCCTCTCTGAGGGGCCCGCGTCGCTTCACAACCAATGTTCTTCATGCAAATGCCGCTGTGTGTCCTAGGACAGTTGCATGCTTCTCTATACGACGTGGTTTAAGTCAGCGTGAGTCTGCTGTTCCGTCACAATTTGTTGTTGGGGACCGTGTGGAAGTTTAGTCATGCTTCAGGTCCTGATTTCATCGTCAGCTAGAATCTAAAACAAAGCAGGTCTGTGACTAAAAGATGATCTGTGACCAAATCAACACAGTGAGAAATAATAACAGTAATAATACTAATAATATACTACATAAAATAATTCTGTTCAAACATGTTGTGCAACTGGTGGAATGCTTCCCAGCAGCACTCCCAGTAAAGGCTAAGTCAACTTCTTGATTATGAATGAAGACGATTTTGAGCATCTCAGACACTTCAAACTTAATCACATTGCAGGGAGGGAAACCTGTGAATTGGCAGACAAACACAGACCGCCGCTACATGGTACAATTAAGCTCTCATGTCATTGTCCCAGCTGTTTACAGGCGAAGGCAGGGTCCACCCTGGACAGGTCGTCAGGGCAGCACAGACACAAACAGCCACACACACTCACATTCACACCTCCGGACAATTTAGAGTCGCCAACTGACCTTCTGCATGTTTTTGGACTGTGGGAGGAACCCAGAGAGAACCCACACATGTACAGGGAGAACATGCAAACTCCTCACAGAAAGGCCCCACCTGGGCGCAAACCCAGGACCTTCTTGCTGTGAGGCGAGAGTGCTAACCACCACGCAGCCACAATTAAGTTCTGTTAGCCATAATCCTCAGTGCCTCCTGTTAGTTTATCCATTCACATTTCTCACTCGTGTTCACTGTTCATGTGCCTTTTGTTTTATTTTGACCATTGCTTCCTTTCTGGACTGAAGTGTGCTGCTGGAGTCATATTTGAACAGCTGCCATCCGTGTTTGACGTAGGCTGCACGCAGGCCGGCGTTAGGCTGCCTCTCATCGTAGCATCAGGACTCATTATTTCCTCAAGAAGAAGTCTGGCATCATTCAAGCAGGAAGGGAATCGATTCCTAATGCTGCTGTTACATCTCCTTGATAGTGGAGCGCCCGCGTTACTGCATTTGTGCCCCACGCTAAGGAAGAATCACACATACAGAACAAGACGCTTGGCTCAAACGATGGCCGCCTTCTGTGTGTCGCGGCCGTCTTATTCCTCACTGCCACAGGAGTCGGTCTGAGCCTCCTGTCACCGATCAAAGCGGCTCCTTCCAACAGTCGCCTCGCTTTAACCTAGTGGTTGGTAAAACCTCGATCAGTTGCGGCCGTGCTCTCGGGTTCAGAGCTGAGTTGGTCTCTGAAGAGGATTGGGTGCAGAGACGGAACCTTGACCTTGCAAGCGCTGCCAGCCGGCAGCAAGGACTCACCGAGCTGCGTCAGGCAGGACAACACCACTCTGCTCGGAGGGATGGAGGCGGAGGAAGGGAGGGAAAAGAGGTGGGGCCTAAAGAGTGGGGAGGGGTGGGAGGGCTGAGCTCTGAGTACAGGGGATGAGGGCCCGGGCTGCCTCTCTCCCTCTCCCTCCCTCCCTCTCTCTCTCTCTCTCTCTCCCTCTCCCTCCCTCCCTCTCTCTCTCTCCCTCCCTCGCTCTCTCTCTCTCTCTCTCTCTCTCTCTCTCTATCTGTTTGTCTCTCTGACGCTGGAGGTGAATGAGTAAGGATGGTCCCTGGCTCTCATCCTGCCAGTGTCGTCTCCACGCGAGGCCGCTCGCTGTCTTCCCATGCTGGTAGGGCTGCTGCTTCCTTCTCTGCTGTCATGTCATCTCTGCATGCTGTTGTTTGGGGGGCACCTTCCTCGTCGTGTGTGTGTGTGTGTGGGGGGGGGGGGCGGGGGGGGCGGG
>JAUESF010000070.1:19848950-19873046 GCA_032274765.1 Malacoctenus tetranemus | reverse complement strand
AACAAGGAAAGTATGTATTTTCAGTTCTGACATGAAGCAAGCTTCCAGACACTCAGAAACATGAGGTGTACTTGTTTTCAGCATATTCAGTCATTATCAAGTCAAATGCCTGCAAGACAGAAGCAGGAAGGTCCGTGGGAACCAAATTGTCTTTTTCACGCAAAATGCTTTTTAAGCGTCAGGAAGAAGAAATTTTCTTTTCTCAAGATTCCCAGCTTGTTTCAACTTCATTCAACTCAAAACTACTGTGGGACAGCTAGAGGAAGTGGGAAATTGTGGAATCAATCAATTCGGTTCACAGGAAGCGTCTCCAAACAAGGAAAGGATGTATTTTCAGTCAAATTGTCTTTTCGCACGGCGTCAGACGTCACCAGCTGATCGGGATCATTCAAGAGTCCGCTGTTCCGATCACGCAAGCTTCGAAGAAGAACTCCTGCTGTTTGTGTTTACATACAGCTGTGAGCCAGACAAGCACGAGGTTAGCATTTCTCAGAGTTCGACAAAGCTGCTGATGTGTCATTTTCACCATAAAATTACGAACATGGTTTGAGTGTGTTCATTTTTGCAGCAGCGGACTGTTCAACGCTCCCTTTGAGCTGGTGACGTCTGCCGCGGTGTCTGTTCGTGTTCAGAGCTTGCAGGAGCGCAGTTATTCACAGCTGTTTAGAGTCTAAAAACATTATAAATGATTTTGTTTTTAGTAATTTATGGACAGTTCCCACTCAGGACACTTGGATCACATTGGACGAGCAGCATCGAGGAATATTGACACGTTTTTGTGGACTTTAATGGACGTTTTTGTCCCGGGCCCTATCGACCGCTATTATTTGAACGTGGGCAGAAAACAAGAAACCAAAAAGATCTCCAGCTGCACTTGAGACGTCAGAAAAGTGCTTCAGGGTGTGGTTCAGCATGGGGGTGAGTAGAAAATGAAGGTACATCATTGTTTGGGTGTACCATTCCTTTAATGGATGTTGGTGTGTCATCAAAATGAGTCAGAAAAGCATATTTTTAAGGTCTAAAAGTTACATAGTGTGTCTTTAAGGGCAGCAATGTTGGGAATAAATACTCCGGTGTGGTCGTCTTGATGTTCATGAGATCTTCCCTGATGAGAGAGATCCGGGTGCCAATGCATAAAACAGATTTAAAGCAAAGAAAAAAAAAAAAACAACGCTCACCAACACATCTAGGTGCCATGCCATGCGGTTCAATTGACCATTCAGTTGATGCCATGCGGCGCCATGAAGTGAGAAATGTTAACCTTACATTTTCCACTGTCCTTGCCGAAACAATGCATGGCAAATGCAGCCCCTGCTGAATGCGGGCGCGCTCCCGTGGCAGGGGACACTGCCTTTCGGGTCTCAACACTGCCGTTGCTTAGCGACGTGACTCCAAAGTGCACGAGCGCTGACTTGTCTGTGCTGGGTCGTTTTTCAAACGCTCTCTTCAAGCTAGTTGGGATAAATTACTCCTGGAGCTGCTTGTCAGATATGCAGAGTGTTTGTAAGCTGTCGTAAGTTTACAGTCTTTTTGTAGATTCAAACAATGAATAATGGCCGCTGTTGTGGCTCAGTTGCACTTCATTTTCGGGCTGCGGAGAGGTGTACGCAACAACTTGTGTTTCTGTGATGAACAAACGGTTGTGTTCCCCAGTGGAAACAACGTTGTGTGCTTGAATACCGTCCAAAGATGCCAGTGGTTCATGTCAGGTAATGTAAACTGTTTATTAAACACATCTTGTTGAACTCGAACTACGGTTTTTAAACCTGTTGTACCACCAAGTCATACTTTAAGTGCGTTCTCTGTAAAAAAAAAAAAAAAAAAATTCACATTGTACTCTTATACATCGGCTGTATTCATGATTCTTGTGTCCTTAACTCTGTTTCTTCATACTGCTGCAGTGTGAGTTTACCAGCAGGAGCGGGAGAGTCAATGACGTAGGTAAAGTTAGAAAGATATTCGCAGATTCGGCATTTCCGTGTCAATAACTCATCAGCAGAACATCGTGTCTACGAAACTGATGTTTTACTGCCATCACAGCAAGGTGGACTCTAAGTTACAAAAGTATTTTTTGAAAATGAGTCGTTTTTTCCTCCAAACGAGCCGTAATTTGGACCGGAGGAATTGCATTGGGCTCCGTGCAGAGCCTGCGTCTCTCCGAAGGCGCAAGGACCGTCTGCAAATTGCAACACCAGATAAAAAAAGAGACTCATAAATTCCAGAGCTTCACCAAGGACATGTGTTGTGTCATCAAAATAATTTTATATGATCTCTCGTTTCTCCACTTGTGTCTTTGATTTGTATCTAATACTTTGAGATATTTTTTCAACAGCCTAAAGTAGCTGGGCATGAAACTATCATTCCATGTTGTCACTCCAAAATAAAAGCACATATGAACTATCTTGTTCATCTTACAACTCTTAGTTTGGTAAACTATTGCAAAGTGTAATTATGGGGGCACTTTAAATGCATAAAAAACTACTAAAATGACCAATAAAATTTCTAATGCACACAGTCATGTCACCAAACTCACATGACACATAAACCATTTCAAGTTCTTCACACTACAGCTGTTTTTGGGGTAAATATACTAAAATGCAATTTAGGGGGGCTAATAATCACTTTAAAACTAATAAAATGATTAATAACCTTTCTCATGCACACTGTAGTGTCACCAAACTCACAGGAAACAGAAACCATCTCCTCTTATTCATATGACAACTCTTATTTTGGAAAAATATGTTAATTGGATTTTACAACTTTTCCCCACATGACTTTAAGCTTTTCTTTATTAGTGTTATCAAAATTTCAGTTTTGTAGGTTGTAGTGAGATATTGTCAACACAGCATGTGCTCCATATGAGGTTGTCCACGCTACAGTATTTATTTTTTTATTGTGGCTTTGACTCGATTTGTAGAAAGTGTGTTTTTTCTCTTACACCTGACAGCAATTTAGTAAGGGTTACTGAAGATTGGAAATTCCAGTATTTTCTCTAGTTAATCAATATGTTAAGACAATAACAGTTATAATGTCTGTGCTCCTGTTCATTCTACAGTTTAAAGTAGGTTGTAGTGATGAGCGAGTCATGAACTTGTGATTCTACATAGATGCACTGCATCCATATTTATCACTCCCAATACCGATGCAAATAGCTGAGGTTTAGTGCATGCTGATACCAGTCTGATACCAATCTAATAGAGAAAAAACAGTGCTTAAATGATTCCTTAAAAAAATTAAAACACAGACATCAATGTACTGAATTGCATATTTAAAGAAAATTATGAACCAGTCCAGCACACTGAAACACACATAAAAACGTGTAAAAACAACACAACTTGCATTTAGGACAGAATGCACTCAGCTCAGCAAATTAACATTTTTCAGATTTTCTGCACGACAAAACCCACAATGTTGATTAAACGTTCTGCACCAACAAAGGAAGCTGCAGACGCGCTCAACAGGCAGGAAGATGCTAACTATGGCAGAGAGAGTTACACTTCTAGACATGCTAAAGGAAGGTAGAAGCTACACGTCTGCAGGGTGCTATTACAGAGCATAGTACTGTATAATAATTGTAAACGATTAAGATGATACTTCTCAGATTTTGCCTGTTGCAGGTTCTTTTTGTAACGTAATCCCGTATTAAACGAGGGTTCACTGTACTTGGCTGCCCTGCTCTGGAAAGCTGCAGACCCTCCGTAAATCGACCCTTCCCGCAACCACTCCGTGACTGCCCCCAATAGTGCAGGATCCCCAGGGAGCAGATGAGTTGAGATGCGGGGGCTGCTCCCAGATTTGACAGGCAGCTCAGGTGGCGGTGAGACTGGAGAGCCGTCATCACCGCTTCCCTCAACGGTCACACTCGCAGCAGAATCTGGGTTGTCGTTTGAAGAGGCTGCTGGTTGCTCTCTGGTGTCCAGGCTGCTAAGGTAAACTAGCTCTAGTGATGAAGAGTCCTGGCTAGCGGAGTTGTCCTTGTCGTTGACGGAAGCTGACTTCACAGAACTGTCTGCAACATTAACGGGAGCTAGGAAATTGCCTATTTTATGTATATACTTTTTTAACTTCCGTTTGGTGCTCCCACTTACCTTCTCCATGTCTGATGGTTTCTGCTGCAGTAACGCTCGACATCTTGCGACCCGCTCGGTGTTGATTGGTGTCACCTTGACCCGCCTCATGCGGACTGACCATTTCTGTGTGGAATTTGCATGTTCTCCCTGTGCATGCGTGGGTTCTCTCCGGGTTCTCCGGCTTCCTCCCACAGTCCAAAAACATGCAGAGGGTCAATTGGCGATTCTAAATTGTCCGTAGGTGTGAATGTGAGTGTGAGTGGTTGTTTGTCTCTGTGTCGCCCTGTGATGGACTGGCGACCTGTCCAGGGTGTACCCTGCCTTCGCCTGTAAACAGCTGGGATCCGGTCCAGCACCTCCCGTGACCCGTAAAGACGGAATAAGCGGTACAGACAATGAGATGAGATATATATTTATTGACAGTGTGACTTAGTCCTGTGGAAAACAGAAACTCTGTTTCTACCTCTTCCACAGCGAGCGACAGTCAGTGAGCAAGCTGCCGCCTGCTGAACCATTCAGCCCAGTAACCCTGCAGAGAGGAGGGTTGATGATACTGTACCTGAGCTGAGAGTCAGCTTTAGTAGTCTGACTGACAGCTGATAAATTATGTCATGCACATGTTATGTTTGTCAACAGAATGATGCAGAGTAAACATAACTAGAGCTGCAGCTTACGATTATTTTAAGAGTCGATTAATCTATTCCTGTAATGATCGATTAATTGATTAATCGGAAAAGCTCTTTCTATGTTTTTGAGGATGTGACTGAGATGTAATGGAGTAATAATGAGTCCAAATTCTGCAACAGCAATACTTTATTGCAAAAACTCCATTTGCAGCTTATGCACTGTTTGTAGACTTAAACAATGACAAAACTGCTGATTTCACTGCCATATACATTAGTATATAATAGCAAAATAAGAACAAAAAAAGTTTTTTTGCAGTGTTTTCTCAGATTTAGCTTTATTTTAAAATGTATTGTAACATTCAGCAGAAACAAAACCGATCAACTGGGGTAGTAAAACCATTGGTGGGCCGGTGCTCATATGATCTACAGCCAAACTGACACAATTAACGTTGCTGCCTTTCTCCTTTTTCTAAATCTTCATTAAAACTCTGAACCACACACCTTGCCTTGAATCCACTGCTCATACCTGAAGTCCCCAGGTGCTTCCTGCTTATATGTTGTGACATGGAGGTAGTGCTGTTGTGAAAAGCTAGTTCGGCTTTGCAGTGTTTGCACTGTACCGTCTTTTCTTTGGACTTAAGATCGAAGTGTTCCCACACTTGTGATATTTTTTGACGTTTTCTGTGGTTGTCATCCTTATTTCCTTCTTCGTTGTGTTGTTTCTCTCCGAGCTCCGCTGACTCCATCACTTCTCATCATCATGAAAGAACCATGCTTCTGGTTGAGCAGCACATAATACCAGAAATAGTTTCTTCTTCTTCTCCAAAGACTGTGGTTGACACCCAACGGGTAGGTGCATTACCGCCACCTACTGGTGACTGGAAATAGTTTGTACAGACCGGAAGCAATGCGTGAAGCGGGACTTTAAAAAATTAAACGAAGCATCGATTACTAAAATATTAAATTGATCAATTTTTATAATCGAATAATTCGATTAATTGTTTCAGCCCTAAACATAGCATATTCATCCCGTTCCACTGTCGTTCACTACTCAGTGACTCCCCCTACACCACAGCAATGGACTCTAACTGCCCATGAGCATTCGCACACTGACTCAAATGACTCATACACCCAGTGCGTTTTGGGGAGTCACCCCAAAAAACAGGAGTCAGTAAAAGGAATGGAGTTTCCAATCAGGAGTTGGGTGTCAACTGGCTGGTATTGAGTGACTGCTGCATCATCACCTCAGAGGAGGAGGTTTTTCCATTCTTATCCTTTATATTCATTGGAAATACTCACAGGTCAACACAAGTTTAACTGGTAAGTCAAACAATTTAATGATTTTTGATGAGCTACTGTATGGTAAATAATGGTATATTTACACTATCTGACATTTTGGGGGCTGAAGGTCTCTGCTCATTCTCAGACATTCTTTAACTTATCTGGTTCCTCCTTTTTCTTTTATCTTCAGTTGCGTACGGCAATGTGCACTTATGGGGTGCCCTGGGATGGCACGCGAGCTTCACACCCTCTTCATCGAGCTCTGACTAGGAATCAGGGTTTGGTTTCTACTGTTTATGCTATTTTGAGACATGCACCAAACAAACCTCTATCCCTTGACAGACTTTGGAAGCAGGACCTTCCATCGGATGACAATACTCTGGATTGGAACTGGATCTGGCAAAACTTTTTTCTTTCTTTCAGAAACCCCAACCACCAAATCGTTCATTAAAACTTCAAACACAGGTCATATCTTACTCCACACATTCTGTTCAAATTTAAAGCCTTGAATTCCCCCAATTGTACTTTGTGTTCCCAAAAGAGCTTGTGCACCTTTTTTCATATGGTTTGGGAGTGCCCAGGTTTTGCACCTTTCTGGAAGAATGTTTGCAGTGTGCTGTCCACAGTGTTGTTCAAGCAGATTCTTTACTCACCTAAAGACTTATTACTTTATGACTCATCAGGTTTGGTTCTGTCCTTTAAATTTAAACACCTTTTTGTGGATGGTCTTTCTGCTGCTAAAAAGTTGATAGCATGCAGATGGAACCCCCCTCATTTGTTATCGTTCCAGAAATGGCTGTTGGATTTTATAGATATAGCATTTATGGAGCATTGGGCAGCTAATTTGCATCTAGCCAAACCAGAAAATATTTCATGTTAGGATGATGCCATCTTCTCTCTAAAATCTTTAATGTAGCCATTTTTTTTGTTTTTACTTTGGGTCCTGTGGGAGGGGCTAGGTGGGTGGGGGATATGGTGTGGTATTTGTGGTATTCCTTGTACATTATGTATTTTTGTTACTTTCATCATTGTCGATATATTTGATTGGTGATATTGCCACATTTATCTTTTCATTCTTCTGTTATGCCACACTGCCATTCTAGTTTCTGTACTGTTATTGTTATTATTGTCTGCCTGATGCTTTCCAAAAAAAGAGTTGTAGTATGAAGAAGAGGAGATGGTTTATGTGTCCTGTAACTTTGGTGACACTACAGTGTTCATGAGAAAAGTTATTGATCATTTTATTAGTTTTTAAGTGATTATTAACCCCACAAAATTGCATTTTAGCATATTTTCCCCAAAAAAGAATTGTAGTATGAAGAAGAGCAAATGGTTTATGTATCCTGTGAGTTTAGTGACACTACTATGTGCATAATAAAAGTTATTGACCATTTTATTAGTTTCAAGTAATTATTACCTTCCAAAATTGCATTTTTAGCCTAAATTCCCAAAATAAGAGTTGTAGTATGCACAAGAGGAGATAGTCTATGTGTCCTTTGATTGTTGTGGCACGAGAGTTGCATGACAAAATTATTGATAATTTTATTAATTTTTAAGTGATTATTAATCCCCCAAAATTGCATTTTAGCCTATTTTCCCAAAGTAAAAATTGTAGTATGAAGAAAAGGATATGGTTTATGTGTCCTGTGAGGTTGGTGACACTACAGTAAGCATGAGAAAAGTTATTGATCATCTTATTAGTCATTAAGCATTTGTTAACCCCCCCCCCCCCAAAAAAAAAATTGCATTTTAATATATTTACCCCCAAAAAAGTTGTAGTATGAAGAAGAGGAGATGATTTATGTGTCCTATGAGTTTGGTAGCACGAGAGTGTGCGTGAGAAAAGTTATTGATCATTTTATTAGTTTTTAAGCGATTATTAACTCTCCAAAATTGCATTTTAGCATGTTTTCCCAAAATAAGAGTTGTAGTATGGAGAACCTGAGATGATTTATGTGTCCTGTGAGTTTGATGGCACAAGAATGTGCATGAGAAAGGTTATTGATCATTTTATTAGTTATTTTGTGATTACTAATCCCCAGAAATTGCATTTTAACCTATTTTCCCAAAGTAAGAGCTGTACCATGAAGAAGATGAGATGGTTTATGTGTCTTGTGAGTTTGGTGACACTACAGTGATCAAAATCAAAGTTATAGGACATCTTGGTAGTTATTTATTCATTTAAAATGCCCCCAAAAGAATATTTTTCTATTTTATATTAAGATAGTTTACTTGTGCTTTTTTGGGGAGGGACAAGTGGTATGGCATCGTTCATAGTTCAGCTACTTTAGGCTGTTTCAAAAATTATCAAAAAGTATTATCTTCCTATTCAAGAATATAATCTGACCATCAAGATCATATAAAGTAATTTTGATTACACAACACTTGGTAAAGCTTTTAAAGGTTGAATATGTAATACGAACACAATAGGGACGTCTAGTGTGTCTCGGTTGTTGCTGCAACAGCAGAAAAATAATTGCAGCCAGTGTGTTGCCAAGTTTGCTGCGGATAAGTCAGTGACCAGCAGCCTGTATCATGTCCAGTGACGAATCATACAGGGTAAGGACTAATTTTGACTAATAAGTTTATCGACTCTACTTTTTTCTCTTCTGAGGTCACTCCTCTTCTGAGACAGATAACAAAACCTCCGGGACTCTAAAGCAGCTGGTTGATTTGCCGACTCCACCATTTTGCCAACTGCGAGATGAGCTGTGTGCGAGAATAGAGGCCATAACTGGCAACCTGCTATTGGCGATGTCTATTGGCTTGTAGATGTAAACACATCGCCATTGTCGAACCCGTTAAAATTTATGTTTGAATTATTTTCAGGAGAAATAGATTTTTTAAGGAAGCACTATATTTCCGCCTTTGAAGAGGCGCAGGCTTCCCATAGAGCCCAATGCAATTCTTCCAGTACGAATTACAGCTCGTTTGGAGAAAAATAATTTTGTAGCTTGCAGTCTACCTTGCTGTGATTGCAGTGAGGTGTCGGTTTCATAGACACGATGTTCCGCTGATGAGTTATTAGTACGGAAATGCTGAATCTGTGATTATCTTCCTAACTTTACTCCACTAAGACACACTGCTCCAAGCTTGTAAAGTAAATGACAGCGCTAGTTCACGACCAGCAGAAGGGCCTTTACACAGAGCAATGCTATTCAGGAGACTATGCTCAGTATGAAAGCTGCAGAACCTTTTGTAGGGAATTCTTTGGTAACATTTTCAGATTTTCCTTTCAAAATTTGAATTAAAGCTGTTTACAAAACTTTTGGAGATGTCGGCAGTAATGGATTAATATACCATGCTGTCATTTTGTGTCACAAACAGAATGACTGGCTGTTCAATGTAAAATCCTACTCTGACATAATGTTCCTAAAATACAACACTGTCACCCAACAGGGCTCCTTCATATATTCAGAACCATCTTATCCCACCACGGCCCTGTTTTGACAGTTTTGTCTGAGTAGACCTTCATTCTTTTTGAGCCTAAAGGCCCCTGTGATGATTCCATGTGTGTATGCTGGATCCACAGGATCGGACAAAAGTCAGGGCATGCGAGCTCTGGCCATCAGTGCCAACCGCCGTTACCTGGCTGTGTCAGAGTGCGGCGAGAAAGCCACTATCACGATCTTTGACCTGCAGCATGAGCAAGGTCGGAAGAGGAAAATTTTGACTGCTGGAGAAATGCCTGTCCAAGAATTTGTCTGCATGGCTTTCTCACCCAATTCCAAGTACCTGATAGCTCAAGCTGGGGGCCCCGACTGGACACTCATCTTCTGGCTCTGGGAGAAACATAAAATCCTGGCAACAGTAACAACAAGCAACTCTGACCATCCAGTTACCCAGGTGAGCTGACTGTACCAAATCAGAGCAGCTTTTCTGAAAACCCATCCCACACATGAATTTCATGTTCTTGATATTTGTTTTTTATTGGGATTGTCAAATTTAATTTTATAGTTCATCTCATGCTAACATCAGGAATCAAAAAGCTTTAGTTACTTTCAAAGATCTGTAGAAAATGTTCCCTTATTTGACTGGACTGTGATTGACTGTTCGGAATTTTGTCCCCTTAAGGTCAGCTTCAACCCTCACAACAACACACAGCTCTGTGTGAGTGGTGTGGGTGTGTTCAAGCTGCTCCGCTACTTTGAGGGAGTGCTCAAGCAGAGCAGTTTTGCAAAGGTGGAGTCCATCAACTTCCTTTGCCACACGTGGACGGCAGAGGAGAAGGTGATCGCAGGGACAGACAGAGGCAGGCTGCTGCTCTTGGAGTCTGGAGAGCTGAGGAGAGAGATCTGCTTGTTTTCTAAGACTGTGCAGGGACAGTGTGACAGGTAAGAGGCGGGACCACCTTTCAAGACCCACCTGAATGCTGCTTCTGATGCACATTACCTTGCTACTAGCTTTAGTATTAGTTTTTATTCTATGGTTATTATGTGTCTGTCTAAGTATCACTCATACAGTCGTGCTTTTGTTGTGTGCTGGACCTGAGAAGCAGATTTCACTGGCTAATGTCTTTAAAATGTAACAACCAAAAAAAGTAAACTGAACTTTCTTTAAATCAAATTTAAGGAGGCTCAAAACAGTTTTTTTCCGGATGTAATTTAATTTTTATCATTTTTGCATAAATCCCTTCCTTTTCCCTCTTGTTGTCTTTATCTGTCAGCCACAGCAATTATTTTGGGTTATTTTGACCTGGTCCATGTTTAGTCATCCAGAAGTTGTGAGAAACCAAAGATATGCAAACAAGCATTGTATATTTGTGTGTGTTTGTATTTTGTATTGTATTTGTGTGTGTCTGTGTGTTTGTGTGTGTCTATGTGTCTCTGTATATTTCTATGTGTGTGTGATGAAGATGAAACACGTCTGACAGTTGCAAAGAAAGAAACAGTAAGCCATACCTGATGCCATTTACCATACATGTGTGACTGGTGGGTCAAATTGACCCAAACAGTATCTATGTGATGTAAACATGAAGGGGGCGTTCGCAAATCTGTTATATGAACAATTTTCAAATTATAGGTTGACTGCACTAACTAAGGAGTTAGTGAGCTGTCACCTTACCGTGGTAGAGGGGTTTGCGTGCTCGAATGATCCTGAGAGCTATGTTGTCAGGGGCTTTTTGCCCCCGGTAGGGTCTCCCAAGGCAAACAGGTCTCAGGTGACGGGTCAGAAGAGGAGTGGCTCACGAAGCTCCTTATGGAAAGAACCAATCACAGGATGTTCATGTCGCCCGGATCGGCATCACCGGGGCCCCATCCTGGAGCCAGGCCTGGGGCTGGGGCTCGACAGCGAGCGCCTGGTGGCTGGGTCTTAGCCCACGGGACCCGGCCGGGTGGAGCCTTGAAAGGACGACGTGGGTCCGCCTTCCCGTAGGCCCACCACCCGTAGGAAGGGTCATAGGTAGCCGGTGCAATGTGGTTTGGGTGGTAGACAAAGGCAGAGGCAGAGGTGACCCAATCCCCGGACAAAGCCTCTGGCTATAGGGACATGGAATGTCACCTCGCTGGGGGGAAGGAGCCTGAGCTCGTGCGAGAGGTTGAGCGTTACTGGCTACAGATAGTCGGCCTCACCTCCACACACAGTCAGGGCTCTGGAACCCAATTTCTTGAGAGAGGCTGGACTCTCTTCTACTCTGGGGTTGCCCATGATGAGAGGCGGTGGCCTGGAGTGGGCTTGCTTATAGCCCCACAGCTCAGCCGGCATGTGTTGGAGTTCTCCCCAGTGAATGAGAGGGTTGCTTCCCTGCGTCTTCGGGCCAGGGACAGGTCTCTTACTGTTGTATCGGCCATAATGAACACCATGTTCGAGCATAAGGGTGTCCATCAGTGCACTTGGCACCAAGACACCCTCGGCAGGAGGTCGATGATCGACTTTGTAGCCATGTCTTCTGACCTCCGGCCGTATGTCTTGGACACCCGGGTAAGGAGAGGGGCTGAGCTGTCAACTGATCACCACCTGGTGGTGAGTTGGTTCCGCTGGCGGGGGAGGAAGCTTGACCGACTGGGCAGGCCCATATGTGCTGTGAGGGTCTGCTGGGAACGTCTGGCAGAACCTTCTGTCAGGGAGATCTTCAACTCCCACCTCCGGGAGAACTTCGACCAGCTTCTGAGGGAGGCTGAAAACATTGAGTCGGAGTGGACCATGTTTTCCACCTCCATTGTCAATGCGGCGGCGCAGAGCTGCGGCCGTAAGGTCTCGGGTGCCTGTCGTGGCGGCAACTCCCGAACCCGGTGGTGGACACCGGAAGTAAGGACTGCTGTCAAGCTCAAGAAGGAGTCTTATCAGGCCTTTTTGGCCTGTGGGACTCCTGAGGCAGCTGACGGGTACCGGTAGGCCAAGCGTGCGGTGGCCCAAGCTGTTGTGGAGGCAAAAACTCGGGCCTGGGAGGAGTTCAGGGAGGCCATAGAGGAGGACAATCGGTCGGCCTCAAAGAAATTCTGGCAAACCACCCGGCACCTCAGGAGGGGGAAGCAGTACCCTGCCAACACTGTTTACAGTGGAAGGGGAGCTGTTGACCTCGACTGGGGATGTTGTCGGGAGGTGGAAGGAATACTGTGAGGATCTCCTCAATCCTGCCGACACGTCTTCTGTAGAGGAAGCAGAGGCTGTGAACTCAGAGGTTGACTCAGTCATCACCCGGGCTGAGGTCACTGAGGTGGTTTGCAAGCTCCTCAGTGGCAGAGCCCTGGGGGTGGACGAGATTCGCCCTGAGTACCTCAAGTCTCTGGATGTGACTGGGCTGTCTTGGTTGACACGCCTCTGTCGCATCGTGTGGCAGTCGGGAACAGTGCCTCTGGACTGGCAGACCGGGGTGGTGGTGCCCCTTTTCAAGAAGGTGGACCGGAGGCTGTGCTCCAGCTACAGGGGGATCACACTCCTCAGCCTACTTGGGAAAGTCTATTCCAGGGAACTGGAGAGGAGGATCTGGCCGGTAGTCGAACTTCGGATACAGGAGGAACAAGGTGGGCTCTGTCCTGGTCATGGAACACTGGACCAGCTCCACACCCTTCGCAGGGTGCTCGAGGGATCATGGGAGTTTGCCCAACCAGTCCACATGTGTTTTGTGGATCTGGAAAGGGCATTTGATCGTGTCCCTCATGGTGCTCTGTGGGGAGTGCTCCGGGAGTATGGGGTCTGTGGCCCTCTGCTAAGGGCTGTGCAGTCTCTGTACAACCAGAGCAGGAGTCTGGTTCGCATTGCCGACAGTAAGTCACACCTGTTTCCAGTGTACGTTGGTCTCTGGCAGGGTTGCTCTTTGTCACCGGTCCTGTTCATTACTTTTATGGACAGGATTTCTCGCGCAGCCAGGGACCAGAAGGAGTCCGGTTTGGGGATCACAGGATCTCATCTCTGCTTTTCACGGATGATGTTGTTCTGATGGCGCCCTCAGAGCAGGACCTCCAGCGTGTTCTGGGGCGGTTTGCAGCTGAGTATGAGGCGGCTGGGATGAGAATCAGCTCCTCCAAATCTGAGGCCATGGTTCTCGACCGGAAAAAGGTAGTTTGCTCTCTCCAGGTTGGAGATGAGTTCCTGCCTCAGGTTGAGGAGTTTAAGTATCTCGGGGTCCTGTTCACGAGTGAGGGTACAATGGAGCAGGAGGTCGACAGGCGGATCGGTGCAGCGGCCGCAGTAATGCAGTCAAAGAATCGGTCTGTTGTGGTGAAGAGGGAGCTGAGCCAGAAGGCGAAGCTCTCTGTTTACCGGTCAATCTACATTCCAACCCTCACCTATGGTCATGAGCTTTGGGTCATGACCGAAAGAACGAGATCTTGGATACAAGCGGCCGAAATTAGTTTTTTCTGTCGGGTGGCAGGACGCACTCTTCGAGATCGGGTGAGGAGGTCTGCCACTCGGGAGGAGTTCAAAGTAGAACCGCTGCTCCTCCATATCGAGAGGAGCCAGCTCAGGTGGCTCGGGCATCTGTGTAGGATGCCTCCTGGTCGCCTCCCTCGGGAGGTGTTCCAGGCATGCGCCACTGGGAGGAGGCCCTGGGGAAGACCCAGGACACGCTGGAGAGACTACATCACCTGGCTGGCCTGGGAACGCCTTGGGGTCCCCCCAGAGGAACTGGGGGTGGTGGCCAGGGACAGGGAAGTCTGGGAGTCTCTGCTGAGACTGCTGCCCCCGCGATCTGGCTCCGTATAAGCAGGAGATGATGGATGGATGGATGGATGGATGGGAAGACTGTTTTCTCTTTACCTCTGAAGTGAATTTTTCAGTTTGTTTTCGCTTCAAGAGTTCATGTATGTGTCAAATATTCATCCCCTTCTCTTCACCTGCACGCACGCACGCACGCTGGATGGATGGATGGCTGGATGGATGGATGGATGGATGGATATACTAACTAAGGCAAGCAGAAGAAAATTCATTCTGAAAAATATTTTAATTGTATTTTCTAGACCTTGAAAATCTGACACGGGTCAATTTGACCCGAAGGACAACAGGAGAGTTTAACTAATAGGAGTCAGAATCACCAAAAAAAGGAGGGGTGTGAGGACTACTTTTTCTGCTGGAGCAGCTCAAAGATTACCCACTTTTTGTTTGTAAATCTATGTAAAAAGAGGGATTTTTCACCCTCCAATGCATTTTTTCCCAACTTCTAGGTGTATGATTTGGATGAAACTTCATAAATTAATAAAACAGACTGAAAGGAAGTGGAAAAACATAAAAAAAAAAGATATGTATGAGATCTAACTTTTTTGAGACAAACCAAGACAGTGCGGGGAAGGCAGCCAGAGTGCGCCTCTCCGTCCATGAAGCAGCACACTGTAACACAGGGCCATCGCCAGTTTCAGTAGGCAGAGGAGCACCTCTCCATGCTGCTGTTTGCCATGCCCGCTCCAGTCTTTTGATAGATCCTCTTTTACAAAGTAAACAGCCAGCTCATACCACGCCAGCAGGACATCCATGCCAAGTGTTCTCTCCTCCATCTTTTATGAGGTTGAAGGGAAACAAGAAGTGGTCGAGAGCAAGAATGTTGAGACCTTGTTATTGTCAAGAACTGCGCGGATGCAATTACCAGCTTGGCTGTCCAGCGCAACGCAACCGGCTCGATGGCATTGCCATGGGAAGTGTTTGAATCGATTGCACAACACATGCGCAGAAAATATGTGCACTTAAAACTGTTTGAGCCTCCTTAACTGCTTTGAATTTCTGAATTGATGATGGAGCTTTAGGGGCACAAGCATGTTATGTCCTAACACACAGAGCCCAGACCTCATACATCAACTTTAAGAGTCATGACATGAAGCTTTCCGAACTTAGGCAAGCTTCCACTGCATTACTCTGCTTCCACTTTCTAAGCTGTGTTGACAGATTGCACCACTCTAAAGGACACTGTTGTTTACCCCTGCAGAAGAGTAGAGATGAAGAAGATCCGAGATGTGGATGAGAATCTCGCCCTTCCACCTATCACAGCCATCCTGTCCTACTCCAAGGGGTTTGTGTGCTCCGTTGGTCCTGGCTCCGTCCACCTGTTTGAGAGGATGGAGGAGGACAGTTACAGGAAGAGCAAAGAGCTCCAAGTAAACGATCCAAGCTGTTACAGACATCAACGATCAAAAACTTTCACATGACGTGTCTGTTTTTGTCAGATCCCAGCAGATCCCTTTAAAAATGATCTGATCCCAGATCAAGAAATTTGCAGCATGTGCATGAGTCCAGCTGAAGAGACTCTGGCCATCAGCACTGACCAAGGACAGCTGTACAGTGCCATTCTGTCTTCCGTGGAGATGAACAAGGTGCTTTTGGACTTCATGCTTTTTCTCTTTCTGCTTTTGATTCTTAAATTCATCACGACTAAAGTGATCACACTTCATGACTATTCAGCCAAAAACATTGTTAAAGTAACTAAACTCCCAAACCACCTTGTTTTTTTTAATACAGAAAACAAATGCATTTGGGTATGAAGTATTGTCATTTAATACAAGGGTGTCAGTTGCAGAGACTCACTCATTCATCCACGAATAGATATAAATGTTAAAGGTGCTTTTGACCATCAGTTGTCATAGTTCTTTGACTTTAAAAACAAACATTCCAACTGCATGTGTCAACAGTAGAAGTTCAGAATTATCTGTGTGTTCATCCTCTGTTGCCTAAATACAACGAATTAAGGTCTTTTCTGCAGCCCCTTAATCTGGAATACAACAGTTATTCTAAACACTTTAAAACTCACCTGCTATTTCTCAAGACAAAACACTGAATGAAACGAGTGCTGCTGCAAAGTGTTCTGCTGTAAAGCATTCTGGGAATGTTAAACAAATTATTTCTTTTGTCGAGCAATGACTTGATTTTGCACTCAGCCTTCATAAACTGAGTATCTCTGTCTCTGTCCAGTTACAAGCTGAGTGAACGCTCTGACTCTGTCCAGTTACAAGGCAAGTAAACACCCTGTCTCTGTCCTTTAGGAAAATCGACTCTACTTTGAATTCCTGTCCCAGCCCTCCCACTCCAACACCATCACTGGTTTATCTGTCTGCATCCGCAAGCCCCTCATAGCCACCAGCTCTCTGGATCACTCCGTTCGCATCTGGAACTATGAAACCAAGTAAAAGTTCACACTCATCTACAAGTACTTGGACAGACATGCAAGTCTTTTATTCACTTCATAAATATTATTGCTATGGTTCGCTTCATATTTAAGTTTATAATGTTACTGATACTTTTGTGCTTACTTACACTCATGCTTCATGGGCACACATACTCTCACATACACGATAGCAGAAACCTTCGAAATAAAAGCAATGGGTAATTTTCTGAGTGTTGTAGACAATTTAGAAAGTATCTTTTCTGTGCTATCATTTTAAACTCAATGTCCACAACCCGTCATTGCTTGTCACTATGAAGTGAAAGTTTTCCCTGTTACTTCCCTGTATGGCCTTGGTGCCTGCATGTCAACCCAATTGAATCCAACTTGAAATATGCTGCCACTTTGTTTCTCACTGTTTCGTGTCACTGTTCACCAGATTGTTAGAGCTTTACAAGGAGTTCCAGGAGGAGGCACACAGTGTAGCTCTACATCCCACTGGCCTTTTCATCCTGGTGGGCTTCTCAGACAAGCTCAGGTTGATGAACCTGGTCATGGACGAAATGCGGACCTTCAAGGAGTTCACTGTGCGCGGTTGCAGAGAGGTAGGGTATAGATGTGAACACAGACCACTGATTGCGTGAGAGGGATACAAGCATCGGCTCTACCAGCTGCTTTCCTGCTCCTCTTCATCCCCAGTGTGCTTTTAGCAATGGTGGGCACATGTTTGCTGCTGTTAATGGAAACATCATTCACATCTATTCCGTCACCTCCTTTGAAAACATTGTCAATCTGAAGGGCCACAATGGGAAGGTGAGTTAGACAGGAGAACACGCGTGTGTCTGTAACCATATTTGCTGTTACTGGTTGTTCATTTGTTTCTTGTTTATTTGGAGGTGAGTGGCATTGAATGGAGCCCGGATGACAGCCGCTTGGTGTCGTGCGGGATGGACGGCGCAGTGTACGAGTGGGATGCACGGACGGGCAAACGTGAATCCGAGAGCGTCCTCAAGTCCTGCAGCTACACAGATATTGCTATGTCCTCAGACTGTAAGACCACTCTGGCTGTGGGATCAGACCTTACGCTGAAGGAGATCCAGGACTGTCAGGTCAGGAACAGGACTGGCAAATGCTACTCCTAAATGAAGTTTTAACTTGGGAAAAAAATCTAAATCAAAAGGTCTGTCTGTCATAAAGCTTTCCAAAAAACTCAATCAGAGGACTAGACTCAAGTCACGTTCTTCTATTGAATCCCAGATCAGTTAAACATCACTGTATTAGATTTACAGCAACAAAGGGTTCTCTCTGCAGCTGCTACATGCTTCACACAGCTTTTCTGGTCGTTGGTGTGCTGTAATGGGAAACAAACCTGGTTACTGAGTGCATGGACCTTCCTGGCTGTGTTTACAATCACTTGAGACACATCTTTCCATCTATTCATCTTTATACCACATTTGTGAATGAATGGCTTTTAAGTGTCCATAAGTTTGAATGTTTGTGCTAGAGGTTGTGTCTCTGTGTTTGTCTTTTTATGGACAGGTGACATGTGCAGGGTGGGCCTTGGCTTTTGCCTTGTGTAAGCTCAGATCTTTGCCTCCAAGAACTTAAACTGGAAAACTTTGCAGGATGACTTGTTGTTGGTGGATTCACAGGTTTTAAGGGAGTTTCCAGCTGATGACGTAGCCCACACAGCTCTTGCAGTGTTGCACTCTGGCAGGGTGGTCTTCACCGGGACTTCAAGTGGGACAGTGAGGGCCATCAAATACCCGTTACCCAGCCAGAAGGAATGGACCACTTACCAGGCGCACTGTGGCCCTGTCACCAAGGTTACTGTTAGCCGTGATGTAAACCTTCAAAAATCATTAGTTTACAGAAACTATAATTTAACTATGTGTAACCTACTGGGAAGGAAGTCCACTGACAACACGCTCTGTCTCATTAGATGGTGATCACATACGATGAGCAGTTCTTGCTGACCGTATCTGAAGACGGATGTTTGCTTCTGTGGAAGATCATTGACAAGGAGGGCCGAGGACTGAAGAGCAACAGGCAGATTGTCCACAGCCAAGAGGTTCTGGTCACCAAGTCTGACCTGGAGGAGAAGGTCTGTGTCATCAGACTCCCTCTGCCTCAATCTGCAGTCATGTGGTGTGATGATTCTAACTCCACCTTTCAGCACCAGAACATGCTGGAGCTGAAGATGCGCCTGGAGGAGCTGCAGATGGAGAACGAGTACCAGCTCCGTCTGAAAGACATGAACTACAATAAGAAGCTAAAGGAGCTTACTGACAGTCTTACTCAGAGACTGGAGTCTCTGAAAATAAGCCAGCAGGTCTGCAGACGGCTCAGCTGCAAATATCTTGAACAGTTTATCAAACAACATGTAGCCATCAGAATCTCCTAGGAAATACAAGACAAGTGAAAGTATAAATCGTTTACAAAAGTGCTGTGCCTAATTTATAACAGCTCTTACCTTATTCAAATCGTGTTAATTTAGACCTTTGTCTGATGCAACCTTAGGCCATCAAAGCAGAGATGGAGAAGCAACAAAAGGACCACCAGGAGAAGATTGCCTCTGCTACCACAAGATACTCCACAGATCTAAAGGAATTAGGTAAGAACAGGATGAGAGCAGGGTCTGCAAAATCCTGAGTCAGTGTGCCTATAAGGAAAAAACCTTTCACTATAAAGAAACATCCAGTCGTGCCTGGCTCAACTATAGTGGATCACTGCCCTCACTGGCTACAGTTAGTGGCTTGGAGGAGAGAGAAGGATAAGTCAGAGCCAGAGAGCAACAACAACAAACAAACAACAAATACAGTCCACACTGTAGACTCAGTAGGACCAAAAGCACTGATCACAAACTTGCTGCTCCTTGCAGAGACTCTGCAGGGGGGAAAGAGTGAGGACACATAGGAGAATGCACAGATGACAATTCAGTGTATCAAAGATCTCCCAGCAATGTAAACCTTTTCCGGCCTAACACACAATCGAGGGTGGTCTGAGTCTCAGTCAACCACAAGCTATGTCAAATAAGAATTCTTTAGGTCCCATCCTACAAGTGAAGAATTTGTTGGCATTCCAGATGTTTGTTCAGTGTTTGTAGTTTCTGTCACAGAGGCATCCTACAGTCAGAAGCTCATTGTGGAGCATGAGAAGCACCTTGATCTGCAGCAGAAGCAGGAGAAAATACTGGAGGATTACGAAAAGCAGCTGAGGTCTGTAGAAGATAGCAAAAGCCAGGAAGTGAAGGTGCTCACGCAGCTGTATGAATCCAAGCTCCAGGAGAAGACTCAGCTACTGGAGGAGGTCAGTGACACACAAGTGCCTGGATATTATATGGTGGGAAATAAAGCAGCACATGAAGCAGCATGTGAATTATTGCATTTCTGTGTCTGCACAGTGTGAGGGGAACTCAGAGCAGCAGATGGCAGAGTTGAAAGAGATCATCAGACAGATGGAGGAGGATGAGGAGAGGAAAATCTTTGCAATCCAAGTCAAGTATGAGGAGAAACTGCACACAGAAAAAGAGACCAACAGCAGTCTGAAGGGAAAAACTGGTATCATGACGCAAAAAGTAAGTGCAGCTCCTTGAGAAGTTTCAGTCTTCATCTTTCTCCTCTTTCTTGCTACAAGGTGTGCTCTCCTCCTCTCCATGTGTCCTCTCTGACTATTGATGCGACACTTAGTTCTACAGCTTGCAGAAACAGATGGATGAGCGTGACACAGACAGAAACAAGCTGAAGCAGGAGGGGCAGAGGCTGGTGGGACTGATCCGCTCCCTGGAAAGTGACATCGAGGACCTGAAGAGGCAGATCTCAGGACATGAGAAGACCAGCCAGGACAAGGTGGGCCGCTCAGTGCAACTTGGATGGGGAAACAGGGCAGCAGGGAGGAAGGGAAGTAGGTCATCAAGTAAAATGATAGCGGTCAGTAGGAGGGTTTATTGGGAGGAGGGGAGTACAGCAGGTAGGTAGGATTTATGGATTGATTGATAGGTAAGTCAGTGGGTGGGGAAATATTACAGTATTAATCCAAACTTCTATCATAATGATAGAATCTGTCAAACTAATCTTTAACCTATTTTATCGTTTGCTTTGTTTTGAGAAAAGAAAGTGCAAATACAATGAAAATGCAAGAAATCCATTGAAATTGTCCTTTTGTCCAAGTTGACAGTCCAGCAGCCACACTGGTTAATTTTCACAGTGCTGTGAGATGTCGTTTACTGAAATGGCTTTTTCACTTTTCTGTGTTGTGGAGAAGCCCCTCAGTGTGTCCAAAGTGGCTGAAAAGCAGGAGAATCCTGTGTCTTCCTTAACTGAAGCCCTTCCTTCCCCTTCACAGGATCACATTATCTCTGGCCTGAAGAAGAAAAACCAGGAGCTGGAGAAACACAAGTTTGCTCTGGAGTTCCAGCTGAAGGAGGTAAAGGAGCAGATGGAGCCTCAGCACGATGACATCAGTCTCAACAAGGAGAAGATTAATCAGGTGTGTGCTCACTAACATTTGTTCCATCCACACTTTAAAATCTGGGGGGCTTTTCGGGGCCACTTTCCACATATAAGCATTGTACATGTGGACTGTGAAGTATAGACGTCATAATATCAACGTTTCAACATGGTTCAGTGGAAGGAGATGAACTCGCTACATATGTGTAACTGTATTTCTTTAATGTAATGTTTCAGTCAATACAAGAGTAACTGTATTTCTTTAATGTAGTTTTTTCCATAAAAAGGCAAAAATATTTGAACTCAGTTGCACTGAGGAATTATACGTTTGGAGGGTAAAAATAAAGGATATTTAAACAAGTAAACGATTTCAAAAGGGTTTTTTTAAATGATGAATTAAAATCAATAAATGAAAAGCACTAAACAGTTTGATGCCATTCTGGTCGTGTTGGATCACTATAAAAGAGGTAGCAGGAGCAGTGATGTTGCATCACTCCTGTTTCTGCAGCTGGAGGAGGAGCTGCTCCAAATGGACCAGAGCAACACTCAGCTGAAGCTCAGCATGACCGAGCTGAAGCTCAAAGGGAAGAGCAGAGACAAGGAGCTGCACAAGAAAAAACAGAAGGTCTCACGCCCACAGACACACACACATAATGACATTTTATTGCTTGTTTGTTTCCCCCCGTACAAACAGCAGACGTTTATGGTCAGTTGAACCACAGTTGCAGTTTGAAATCAGTATATTGATACACCGCAGACTCTGATGCTTTATCGGAGCAACTCAGAAGGTTTGGAGTCATCGAGGTGGGTCTAGAACTGCTGTGAATGTGTATTGGCTGAAGGTATTGAACCTGTAAACATTTTTTTTGGATGCCAGGTGAAAGATTTGGAGACGTACCTGCAGCGACTCAGGTCAGACCTTCACAGCTGTATGGGCTTCCTCCAGGACCCCAGAAAACTCAAGGACAGCATTCAGATTCTTTACTCTCGCTACGTTCCACGGGCTGACGGGGTAGGTCAGCAAACACCCTCTGAGAGGAAATTGAAATATACTTGTAATCTGACTGTGAATTGTGTCAATGTTCCAAGCTGGAGAAAAGCAGTTTGGAGGAAGACATGATGAAGGCCTTCCTCCTGCAGCGTGACTGCCTGGAGAAGACTGTCAACGGTCTGAAGATGAGGCTGGTCAAGTCTGCTGGGGAACATGAGAAAGTCTACGTCAGCATCATGAAAGTAAATACAAACATGGGGCACAGCAATGAAACACTAGTGGCTCAGTTTCAGGAATTGGAGCAGTTAATGTGGTTGCATCAGGTTCCTGTTTCATTGGTCTTTACTACCAATTTCTGTTGCTTTCAGGAGAACATGTCTCTGATCACTGAGATCAACAATCTGCGGCAGGAGCTGCACTTGTTGAGGTCGCAGGCGAAAGAATACAAGATTCAGCTCGCCATCTTCAAAAAGTCTAGCAGGTCATGCCCCCCCCTCAGAGGCAGGAGCAGCAAGGGGGGCAGCCAGGAGGAGGTGAACTGAGCCCCTGCATCAGCAGCAGTTATCATTGGGCCCTCTAAGCTCACCCATCCAGTCTTTCAATGTCCCTGCTTCATTTCAACACTAAATGAAGTTGTTTGTTGCAAAAACAATAAACACTTGAATAATTCAGGTCTGTCTTGGCTGTGTTCATGTTTATGGCGCTTTTTTCCCCCATTCACTTCTAATCTGACTTAACTGACATGATGCGTAAATCATTGTCCAAGGCCTGAGGGTTTCTCAAGGTCAGGGATGGTGTTCCAGATTGGAGGGTCTCCCCTGGTCCAGATGTTTAATGTGAATTCCAAAGGCCAGATGTAGGTGGAGCTTGACACCACTTTAATCCATTCAGGTCCACTCCATTGAAAACTGTTTGGCAGGTGATTGGATGAACCACCTGTCTGTCACTCTTTGACAGCATTGCTTCAAACCAGCCAGGATGCTGCACCCTTCCCACTGTTGTTGCGACCAGAAACAAGCTATTTCCTTCAAAATGTTTCAGTCAACACGAGTTGTTGCAACTTGACACTTTTATTTTGAAACTGCAGTAGGCATTAAAAGCAGTTGTACAACTGGATCCCTCACACAGAGTCCATGCATGTGCACAAAGATGTAAATTGACACCACACTTTTATCACAAACAACGAGAGATTAGTTTCAATATTAAATAGTCAGGAAAGATTCAGGAAGTATAAAAAGAGAGAACGTGGAGCGGCTGAAAAGAAAGAGAGCAGGATGGGATCGGCTCAGGAGTTTGTAGACATCTTGGCGGCACTGAGCTTCAGTTCGGTGATGTGTGTCTCTATCCTCATGTGCAGCCCGTCCATGGCAGTGGACAGTGTGTCATAGAGAGCCTGGGGGGACACAAGAGGGAGTGGTAAGAGGAAAGGTAAAGGTAGAAAGTGGTAAGGCTGGAGGCTCCTTCTGTCTGCTACCTGAGCTTTCTCGGTCTCCTTGCTACAGCCGTCTCTGAGGCCCTTGATCTTGGCTTTGAGCTGCTGCGTCTCCCCGCTGATATCCTGGATCCTGTCAGCCATCTTCTCACGCTTCTGGTGGATCTGGTTGTATTGACTGGAAAAATGCTTCATGTCAGCTTGAGTGCAGATGATGGTGACATGTGCACGCAGCAGAGGGAACCTCAAGGACCCACTGCGGACCCTTCTTGAGACCAAAGACCTACCATGCAACTCCCCCCCGCCACAGTGGTGATGAAATGCAAAGCAATGTATAAATCTGATGCAAACTTCAAAGGGGTAGTGACTGCACCAGAGTCACCGTGTGGTCGTTGCATTGCAAACAACCACAAATCTACTTTTGTATTTTATCTCAGCGGTGTGAAAAGTGATGAAGCACGATGCAAGTACCCAAGCACTTCTTTAACATGTTGCTCCTTCATGTCCCTCTTTTTCTGCCGCCGGATGTTCTGTTTGCACTGTTTGTCCAGTTTCATGTCCAGAGCTCTCTTCAATTGACACTCCTCCGCACACAAGTTCTTCACCTCCTTCTGATTCTTCTCGTACTGAGCCAACAGCTCCTGGTACTACACACACACACACACACACACACACACACACACACACACACACACACACACACACACACACACACACACA
>JAUESF010000070.1:19835712-19848850 GCA_032274765.1 Malacoctenus tetranemus | reverse complement strand
TGTGTGTGTGTGTGTGTGTGTGTGTGTGTGTGTGTGTGTGTGTGTGGGTGTGTGTGTGTGGGGGGGGGGTGGTGGGGGGGGGACTCCACTGCTTGAAACTCCACCTCCAGACAAACTCCTGTCGGCGGGGGGAATTCTGCCATCTCCTTTCCCTCTCATTCCCCTCCACCACCGGCTCCTCGGTCTCAGTCCAGGCTCCTCTCCCGCTGCAGCGTACTGACGCTCGAGCACCATGGAGCTCCGTTGCGCGTTCATCTTCCTGTGCCTGCTTGCGCCTACTTGCGCGGAGGACAACTCCGGTCTGGCCAGCCGCCTGGTCTTGGAGCCCTACGACTTCCTCTTCGACACGGCAGTGGAAGCCTACTATAAGGGGGACTGGCTATCGGTCATCCTCAACATGGAGAAGGCGCTGAAAAACAAAGCCACGGTCCGCAACGTGAAGGCGCAGTGCCGGCTCAGCTGCGCCAACCGGACGGCATTCGGCGAGCCCGTGGCCGGCTTGAGCGTGCCCGTCCCGGGGGCCGGCTCCGTGGAGGACCTGAGCTTCTTCCAGAGGATCCTGAGGCGGGCGGACTGCGTCAACTCCTGTGAGTTGGAGAAGCTCGGCTTCCCGACTCTGCATCAAGTCAGTGAAGAAGTGGAGCTGGAGTTCAAGAAGAGGACCCCGTACAACTACCTGCAAGTGGCCTACTTTAAGGTAGGCGAGAGAAAGGCAAAACTTTATCCTGCTCCATGCTCCCATAGTAGTCTGTTGGCTGATGCGGAGCACTGTATGCCCCCGCCCCGCCCCCCGCAAAAAACACACACAAAAAAAACGACAGCTATGCCACGTCCTAAAGTGGAGTCTGCTTCGGTGGACTGACGTAGGGACGCACAATCCATTGGACCTTCACAAGGCTCTGTGCACACAATGGATAAATGATCACTGTGAGACAGTTACGCGTATACTAACTGAAACAGTTGAGCTAATGGAATGTTTAATAACCCAACCACTTGTTTCTTTTTTCTGAGATATAAGTTTTATTTTGCTGATACTTCAGTAGCTGAAGGGAAAAGGATAAAAGTGGGTGTGAAGCTGAAGCTGTAATATACCCCAAAAATGTGTACATGTGGAACACACATTACATCAGCTGACTCAAATGCAGCTCTTCTGAAGCTAATGTCATGATCAAAGGCAGTGGGGACAGACCTGAGGTGCAGGTTCCCCCTTCAGGGGTACTTAAATATAATTAAGAAGATTTTTGAGTACATTCATGAAGAGCGTTGAAATGGCTAGCTGCCACCTGTTTAGCATTGAGGCGATACTGAACAACTGCTCTGGTGCTATGCTACACTCTCTTGTATATTTTTCACCCCACAACTAGCAGTCTCCATCCCAGATCAATGTGGGCTCCTTTTTTGAATGCATCACCTTTATCCTTAGCATCTTAAAGTGTTTAGTTTTTAGGGATTTTCTTGTGTAAGGTCATTTAGTAGCAGCGTCACACAGTGGTTCATCAGTATAAGCACAACTGGAAAGAACTTCTTCAGGGGCACTGAGAAAATGTCATGTTAAAGTGTAATAAAAATAATATTTCAATGCATTTTTTTCTTTTCAAATTGTGTCTTTACTGTGGTAAAATTACCGTTTGCCGTTTAGGGATGTCAGAGAATACGTTCTGGAGCAAGACCTGGAAAAGTACCTGACGCTTTTATTTTGAAGGCTCCACTGGTGCTGGTGTGTTGGGTTTTGACAAACCATAGGTTTAACAGGGGGTCCTCTGCCTTACTCTCAGGCAATGAGGGGGCTCCAGGCAAGGAACCACAGCTAATATATTGTCTCCGTTGAGTTCACATCTTCTCCCACAGTGTTCGATTGGAATCCTCTCAGAGGAGCTGAACAGTTTTGTGTTTCCTCAGATAAAGAAGCTGGACAAAGCAGTGGCAGCTGCCAACACGTTCTTCCAGGCCAACCCAACTCACATGGAGATGAAGCAGAACCTGGAGTACTATAGGATGATGGCAGGAGTGCAGGAGAGGGACTTCAAAGATCTGGAGACCCCAACACATATGGTGAGACCCCAGGATAGGGTCACCCAACATATTGATTCGTCACAGGCTCATTGGTGCCAGTTAGCACAAAACTAAAAGACTTTGGCTGAGCTGTGGTTGGTTTCAAATCTCGTCGGGTGGGGTCACGTTGTAAATCTGGGGCTACACCCGTGCTCTGTGTTCCAGTTTCACTTGTGACGATTTGTGTGACATGTCCCCCTGCAAGGAAACATGTCAAGAACTGAATCCCCGAATATGTGACATGGATGAATGAGAACACATTGTGACTGTAAAACCCCTACCAGCACTGCTCATTTTCCTCCTCAGGCGGAGTTTCTGCTAGGAAAGAGCTATTACAGCGATGAATCCTTTGGCCTGGCAGCGGAGCACCTGGAGGCGGCCGTGGATGCCTACTTCCCTGCCGATAAGGAGTGCAGAGCACTGTGCGAGGGATCATACAACTATGATGGATACAACTACATGGAGTACAGTGCTGACCTGTTCCAGACCATGACAGGTGAGTCTCATAATCTGCCATTAAAGGTTTGGGTTGAGTTTGGGGGGTCTCTGTGGTCGCTCATGTCCCTATAATTGTGTGTGTCAGACCACTACATGCAGGTGCTGAACTGTAAGCAGCACTGCTCTGTGGACCTTGCGTCATCCGCTGGCAGGGACAAGCCTTTCGAGGACTTCCTGCCATTAATCTTCAATTACCTGCAGTTCTCCTACTACAACAGTGAGTCCCACAGCTCTATTCTACGAGCTACAGCCTGTCCAGAAGGTCCTGTCCTTGTATTTCCCCTCACCTTGCTGTCCCTCCTGTCCCCCTTCTCCTCTCCAGGTGAGAAGTATGAGCGGGCCATCGAGTGCGCCAAGACCTACCTGCTTTTCCACCCTGATGAAGTGGTTATGACACAGAACCTGAACTATTACTCGGTGGTGCTGGGTGAAGACAAAGCAGCGACGATATCAGCCCGGCAGGTATGCCTCCATTCAGCAGATACTTGGTCACTCTGAATACACAATGTGTGCAAACTGAGAAAAAAAATGAACTCAAGGACAGAAAAGGGATTACAAAGAGCTCAAATGACGGTTTGTTGTTTTAGAAAAGCAGGAGGAAGTGAGATTTTCACTCTGTAATGTCCTAATTATCCACATAGTACACCAAAATGTGAATTACAGTTTTTTTTATCTTTGCCGAGGCTAATGACTGAACCATGACTTGTCATGAACTAAATTCACCTGGGTGGCAGAACTCCTTACCCAATCTTGAAGGGTGCATCCAACCACCCTGCAGAGAAAACTCATTTCGACTGCTTCTATACAAGATCTTATTCTTTTGGTCTTGACCCAGAGTTCATGACCATAGGTGAGGGTGGGAATGTAGATTGACTGGTAAACAGAAAGCTTCGTTTTTTGGCTCAGCTCCTTTCTCACCATGACACACCGATACATTGACCGCATCACTGCGACTGCTGCACTGATACGCCTGTCGACTTCCCACTCCATTCCGCCCCCACTCGTGAACAGGACCCTGACATATTTGAACTCCTCCACCTGAGGCAGAAACTCAACTCCAACCTTTTTCTGGTCAAGAACCATAGCCTCAGATTTGGAGGTGCTGATTGTCATCTCAGCTACTTCACACTCAGCTGCAAACGCTGAAGGTCCTATTTTGAGGGAGTCAACAGAACAACATCATCCACAAAGAGCAGAAATGAGATCCTGTGACCCCCAAACTGGATTCCCCCCGTCCCTGGCTGTGCTTACAAATCCTGTCCATTAAAACAATGAGCAGGACTGGTGACAAAGGGCAACCCTGCTGGAGGCCCACATGTACTGGGAACAAGTCTGACTTACTGCCAGCAATGTGAAACAAGCTGCCCTTAGCGGCCCTTGGTGTCAAGAAGCAGAGGGTCTCCAAAACGAGTTAGGGTTAGAGGGGGCGCTGTTTACTTGTCTGAATGAGCTTTCAACAGTGTTTCACTGTTAATAGCGAGAAAAAAAGTCGAAATAGCATGATAGGGCCACTTTAAGGAGGCTCAAAGCAGTTTTAACTGCGCATCTTTTCTGCGCAGGTGTTGTGCGATCGATTCGAACGTTTCCCATGGCAACGCAACAAGCGTTGTGCTGGACAGCGTTGCGCTGGACAGCCAAGCTTATATTTGCATCCATGCAGTTCTTGACCACAGCAAGGTCTTGACATTCTTGCTCCCGACCGGTTCTTGTTTCCCTTCGACCTCATAAAAGATGGAGGAGAGAACACTTGGCGTGGCTCTCCTGCTGGCATGGTACGAGCGGGCCTTTTTTTCCTAAGAGACGATCTGTAGAAAGTTCGAAGCGCCCTTTCTTTTTTTTTTCACTCACAGCTTCCGGGGGCAACAATCTTCTCCAAACAGTAATATGAAAAATTAAAAAAAAAAACAAACAAACCAAAAAAAACGTGCTGCACCACATTTTTTCTCTCCGAGTGCTCGTGCTGCCCCCCCCTTGTGTCGTGAAAAAATGCCGCCCGGGCAACTGCTTGGTTGCCCGGAGCAGAGATACGGAGGCCGTACGCGCTCTGCCGCGTTGCAGTGTGCTGCTTAGCGGACGGAGAGGCGCGCTCCGGCCACCTTCCCCGCACTGTCTTGGCTTGTCTCAAAAAAGTTACATCTCATGCATATCATTTTTTTTGTGTTTTTCACTTCCTTTCAGTCTGTTCTATCAATTTATGAAGTTTCATCCAAATATTACATCTAGAAGTTGGTAAAAAAAAAATGCATTTGAAGGTGAACAGTCCCTCTTTTTACATAGGGTTGCATACAAAAAAGTGGAGAATCTTTGAGCTGTGGTAGCAGAAAAAGTAATTCTCATACCCCTCCTTTTTTGTTGATTCTGACTCCTTTTAGGAAGGGATTTATCTAAAAATTATTTTTTTTAAAAAACTACATCTAGAAAAAACTGTTTCGAGCCTCCTTTAGCTGCTGTTTACACTCCCACCAAATCATTTTATGATGAATGAATTCAGCAACACAATGATATATGATTTCCAGACTATCATAAACAAACAATGCACATAAACCAATGGGTTGATCACATTTTCAATCAAGCTGTAGACCACCATAATGAAAAGGACTAGCACGTCTGATGTAAGGGTATCTTTGAATTAGCAGCCAATTATTGACTTTCAAGAAGGAGCACAAGCTTCTGAATTGGCCGTGCAATAACAGAGGGTTTATAGGAGTGGTCTCTTTTCCCTGTTAACTTCCGGTCTCCAACTTGCACCTTGACTCAGTGAACTAAGCCGTCAGTCCCTTTTTTGGTTTCTACCACACTTCCCTGGTGCCATTCATTTAATGGAAGTGTGTCTTCCTTGATGAAGACAATGCCATTTACTTTAAGGTTGCGCTGGGGTATATGCCATTTCTGCCTTAAGGAAGCATTCAGTAGGTACTCTTTCTTCCACCGGCTCCAGAACTGCTCAACCAGATATTGTACTCTGCGGCACCTTTTCGCAGCATACATTTCTTCTTTCACAAATTGTCCAGGAGGGGGTATGGCAGCCGTGGACTTCATCAAGATGAGGTGGTGTGGAGTCAAGGGCTCCAGCGACTTTGGATCATTGACTCCATCAACATTTAGTAGACGTCCGTTTACAATGGCCATTGCTTCATAGAACAGCATTCTCAGGGATGCATCGTCTAGTCTGCCACGGCACTGAGCAATGGTAACATTTAGCACGTTTGGAATAGTTTGAATTTGTGGCTCCCAGACGCCGCCTGCATGACTTGCTAAAGGAGTATTGAAAACAAATTCTACAGTTCTACAGTTTCATTTAAATTAACAACGTTTGTCTGCCAGAAAGGCTTCCAGGGCCTTTGTATCACATTGCTTTAGGGCTTCCTTGAGCTCGTTCTTAGCTCCCACAAAGTTTGTGCCCTGATCACAGCGGAGTTGGCAGATGGCTCCCTGAAGGCTGATAAAGCACCTAAACGCATTGATAAAGGCGTCTGTAGACATGTCTTCAAGCATTTGGATGTGGACTGCTCGAGAATGCAGGCATGTGAAAATAAGTCTGTATCTCTGACGTTATTTGCGGCCCTGCTTGATGACAAATGGGCCAAAGCAATCCATGCCACAGAATGTGAAGGGAGCTGTGGCTTCATAACGTTCTCTGTGAAGGTCAGACATTCTTTGTTCGTCAGTTGATCATCTGAGCTTCCAACATTGCACACATTTCTGTATCAGCTTGGTGACTGCTTTGCTTCCACCGAGAGCCCAAAATCCATTGACTCAAAGTTCCATCAGGGTTCGACTTCGTCCTTGGTGGCAGGTCTGGTAGTGAGACAGGATCAACTTAGTGATGTGGCTGTCCTTTGGAAGAATAATGGGGTGTTTAACTTCTTGAATGAGGGCTGACTCTTTCAGTCTTTCACCAACACGAATAAGTCCTCCATCCAGAATGGGGTCAAGGCAAAAGAGAGGACTTGAACTTGCAAGATTTTCCTCTTGACAACTGCTTTGAAGTCTCCTCAGTTCGTGGGGAAAGGCTTGTTTTTGAGCAAGCTTGATCAACACCTCAGTAGCCTTCCTGTGTTCATCAACAGTCAAAATGTCACCATGATATTTTAGTTTAAACGCTAGCCTTTTGATTCTGGCAACTCTCCCAAGGGAAAAAAATGCCCCTGACAACATAGCTCTTAGGATCATTCCAGCACGCAAACCCCTCCAGCACAGTCAGGTGGCAGCTCAGAGAGGGGAATTTGTTAAAATGCTGTCAGACAATAGAAAATGTACAGGTGGTCTAGTCAGGGTGAGGTGAAGTTATACAGGAATAATTCATTCAACCAAATGACAGGACAGACAATTAAAGGGTTAAACTGAAAAGCTTAAGAATTGGTGGAGTTGAAACATGTCAGAAGCAGAAATTCTTGTCCTGATAATAATAATAATGATTATAATATTAATAACAACAACAATAAAGCCACTGTAGCTTTTTTAGATGACAATGAAGAATATGGTCTTAAAGGTTGAATGAGGACAATTAAGATCACAAAGGATCTGAACAGCATAAAAGGAGACTTGTCACCAACTGAAGGAAGCGATCACAGTCAGCTTGAAGGTCCCACGTGGAGGTGGCATGATGATCTGCCTTCAGTGTTGAAAGAGGGACCTGCGTCAGGATTCTAATGAAGGAGTGTTATGATTTTCAGGTGGTGAAAGAATTCATCCAGCAGTCCATACTGGAGAAAGAGCTGCTCTACTTTGGATACGAAGCCTTCGGGATCACCTTTGTTGACCCAGTGAGGAAATAGATCACTTTTCAATCATCTCCATTCAAATGTCCTGGGAAAACAGTGCTCCAGCTCCATGTGATCTGCCTTGTCGTTGTTGTGTTCAGGACATGTGGACTCCTGCAGATGTGATGCCGAAGAAGCTGAGGGAGAAACAGAAGTAAGTCACGTTGTTTGCTGGGTTTGCTGCAGCGTTTGCTGAAGCATGGTGGTGGCAGCATCATGCTGTCAGCCTGTTTCTCAACCACAGCTAAAGGAGATCGTTAATTGCCAATGGAAGGATGCAATTTAATTTGAACACTTCTCAAGCAATGTCTGCACAAGATTGATTGGAATAAGTTTGGAGATTCATACACTCAGATGAGCTTCTTGAATGAAAAAGCTTTAAAAAAAGACTGATTGTGAGTGACCAGGTGAAAACCATTATAAAACCTCCACAGGAAGACCTTAAGGGGCTTTAACTGAATAAGAATGTCTGGCATGTGTATGTCTGTTGTGTGTCTCAGGGCTGACAGAGAGACAGCAGCCAGAATCACAGAGGAGATTGGAAACCTAATGAAGGAGATTGAGACACTTGTTGAGGAAAAGAAGAAGGATTCTTCGGAAATGACCAAGATAATCGCTCCACAAGAAGGTAAACTGAACTCCCTCATTTATTGGTCAACACAGTCTCAAAAACACGTCACAACACCTTCCACTTGCTTTGTTACCAAACTGAACACACACAGTTTTCCTGCTGTTTTCATCCATCATAAAGCTGCCCACCCTTCACCTCAATATTCTCTGACTGCCTTCACCTGGTGCCTCACATGTCCTGTAGGTGAGACTCTGCTGCACGACAACATCAAGGTGACCATGACGGCCAATCAGCTGAACGGCTCTATGCGAGTGCTGCTGGATGGAGTGATCAGCGACGACCAGTGCAGGGAGCTTCAGCGCCTGTCCAATGTGAGTCACCCAGAGGATAGAGCCACTCGCAGTTCATTCCCGGGACATTGTCTTCCTTGCAGCAAACTGCATCACTTCATTGGCCACCTGTGTCCAGTGAGGTTTCCAGATTTTGCTGACAGCCCAAAGCAAAATCGGAGCCAACATTTGATCAATCTTCATGCTTTGCCATATTGTGTGTCAGCACACGTTGATGATGTAATTCTGTTCCAGGCAGCGGCTGAGAAAGGGGACGGCTACAGGGGACGACCATCCCCTCACTCGGCCAGTGAGCTTTTCCAGGGGGTTACCATCCTGAAAGCTGTCAAGGTTTGTGGACCTGAAACACTGATCCTGATACTTCATGATCAGTCTGCACACCACAACTCGTCAGCCAGCTCCAAACCTGGAGCTATGGAGAAGAAGAGCAGACCGTATCCAAAAACCGAAGTGTAAAAACTGACCGTGTTGTAGTTGTTGAATCATTCTTTACTGATGGTGCTTTCCTCCTCGTGCCCTCTGCTTCACTGTATTCTTGCTGTCTTCCAGCTGGGACAGGAGGGGAAGGTCCCGTTGAAGAGCACTCAGCTGTTCTTCGACCTCAGTGAGAAGGTGAGGAAAGTGTTGGAGTCCTACTTCAGTCTCAACTCCACGCTATACTTCTCCTACTCTCACCTGGTGTGCCGCTCCGCCATCAACGGTAAGCCCAACTGAGCTGGGGGCATTGCTGTCACTCCTTGACTGTCACTGTCATATCTGTTTGTTTCACATTTGTAGCAGTGAGACAAAATCTACATATCAGGTGTTGATTGGATTTTCTATTAGCTTGCAGTCTGGCGTCTGACACAGGCATCCTGTCCTCCCTGTCAAGTGTGTGACTGTTTGTCCCTTGTGATGGACAGCTGACCTGTCCAGGATATAGGGTGCGTTCCAATTCCCCCCTTGACCCTCAATCTCAACCCTCAATCTCAAAAATACACACTCCCGCAAAGAGTGCCACTTTTGCATAATGCTGCTCCCCACAGTCTGAAGACATATCTGCATTTAAGCAGTGTCCCATTTCAAAGTCACAACATAGCCCTTAACACTTGGTTTTGAGGGTGAAGAGTGAGGGTTGAGATTGAGGGTTGAGATTGAGGGTTAAGGGAGGGAATTGGAATTGAAACATACTCTGCCTTTGTCCAACTGGAACTGGGATCAGCTCCTGTGAACCTGAGTTGGAAATGTGACACATCAAAGTGGTTCTCAACTCGTGGGGATGCTTGGGAATGGAAAATACCTCCAATACCTCACTCAGGCCACTAGATGATGATCGATGTACAGACAAATGAGCATAAACTTTGGCAACAAAAAGTTGGGCAAGTGATTCTGAGTGAAATATAATGACTTCATTGTCTAAGTGCTGTTCTGTCTTTCATTCCTCTTGTTCCCCACTGTGACTGTGACCTGCTGTGAGAGGATGCACTGTCTCTGAAGCTCTTGGAGCTTCTAATGTTCACACTTCTCATTGTACTGCTTTTCTTTCAGAGCAACAGGAGAAGCGTGAGGAGCTCAGTCACCCGGTTCATGTGGACAACTGTCTGCTGGTCTCTGAGCTGAACGAATGCATCAAGGAGCCTCCCGCATACACACACAGAGACTACAGGTGAGGAGAAACACTCACTTTCATTCACACATGAAGATATCAAAAACACCTTATGTGTGTCTCTCTCCCAGCGCCATTCTTTATCTGAATGACGACTTTGAAGGGGGCGATTTCATTTTCACCGAACTTGACGCCAAAACAGTCACGGTAAATACTCCCTTTCCTGAAATATTTGATCAGTTAGTTCTTGGCGACTGCACAACTGTCAGGCAAATGCCAGTCTGTTTTGTTTGTGGACCCCTGCAGGCTGAGGTGCGTCCGCAGTGTGGCCGTGTGGTTGGATTCGGAGCAGGGAAGGAGAACCCACACGGTGTCAGAGCTGTCACCAAGGGTCAGAGGTGCGCGGTGGCACTGTGGTTCACTATGGATCCTGCTCATGAGGAAAAGGTAGGGAGGACCTCTTTGGGCTCATGCCAGAGTGGATCAGAGGCTTTTCAAGTATCATGGCAACAATTGAACTCTCATGTTGTAATCTAGAGTTTGACCACTAGATGGTGCTGGAAATTAAATATTTTATTTTTTATTTTGAAGTTTTTAGATTTTTGTGGTATTAAACAAGTTGTTTTGATTTTTGACCAGCAAGAAAATGGCAGTAGAAAGGTCAGGCTGATCATTCTTTCCTTATTCTGTTCATCCTTTTCTCATCCATCGTTGTTTCAGGAGAGAATCAAAGCAGCTGATATGCTGAAGATGTTTTCCACCCCAGTGGATTCGGAGTTCGCCAACAAGGCTCCGAACAGCGCCTCTCACTCCCAGCCGGCTGCACCAGGAAGTGCTCCACAGGCCGACCAGGAGCAGGCAGATGAACTGCAAGCCGACAAAGCAGCGGAGAAGAGGCCTGACGCGGACCAACCCGCCGGGTCGCCAGCAGAGGCAGCTGCTGCCAAACTGGCGAGCAAGGCAGCAGCTAAAACCAAAGTGGCACCTAAAGCTAAGGCAAAAGCCAAAGAGCAAGTGAAGACGAGGACACCCGATAAAGCCAAACCTGCTGCAAAAGTGGATGGAAAACACACAGTCAAAACAAAAGCCAAGAAGATGGAGAAAAAGGACACAAAACCAGCAGGCAAAAAGACAGTAAAAGCAGCTGCTAAGAAGGACATTGCGTCAACATCAGACCCTCAGAGCGGCAAGGATGAGCTATAATTACACAGCAAGTATGACTGTCTGCATGTGGTGTTTTGGGATTTATGTGTATTTCCAGGGTCTTTCATGGAAACACAAAGGTGTGTACCAAAAGTGTTTTGTTTACCCTTAAATTAAATAGGTTGGTGTCACTCTGGTCATTTTATTTTTTTAACACCGAGACACTCAATCCACTGAAATGGCTTTGAATCACTGGAGCTCGTATCATTTGACACTCGCTGTGAAGAGGAGTCCATATCTTTATCTCAATATTAAATGTGATCTCTTTTTAGTTTGTCTGTGGTGCTGCGTAAAAGAGAGAATCGAGTGGACAACTGATGCGTGAACTGATCAAATAAAAGAGACGTTTCAAAAAATGCTTTCTTCCATCAATAAAATGTGATACTACAGGCTGTCAACAGATGGCAGCAAAGACCCACGATTGAGTTGTCGGTCTCAAACTCGGTGATGTCTGAGATTCGTTTCAATCCTTCAACTTTCAAAGCTGCATCATCTACTGCATCTGCGGCCCATGAGATCAAGCCGCAGCATGGAGAAAACTAGTCTTCTCAACGTGTGTGCGTTTGTGCTTGAGTGTGTGTGTGTATAGGCCTGCCATAAAAAGACCAGGATGTCACATATGTCAATTTGGTCATGAAAGACGGAAGTGAAGGCTCTGCTGCAGCATGTTAAGACTCTTCAAGGTAATCCATCGACATATTGCTCACAGAGGAGTTTGGCATACTTGGAATTAAGCTGGTAGCCTCACTTGCTGCTAGCATGATGACAGCACTGAACTTGCGGTCAGTCTGTGAGAACGCCGTCAATCTTTACATCAGGGTCTGGGGTAAAACATCGCCCTGAAATACACACCAGTTCTTATATTCTCTGTTTAATGACAGCATGTCAGCTGCTTACATAGTCACATTTTCATAAAGAGAGTGTTTCTAGCTTTCTTTTCATTGAAGCCCCAATATGCTAAATGTCAAAAAAATATGCACACTGCATTCAAATGCTGGTCTACACTGAAGAGTGTTCAGCAGCTTGTCAGTGCACTGATGAACAATCATTATACCAGGAGGATCTTTTTATCACCTGAACAGGTTTTCCTGTGGTTCAAAAGTTCACCTGATTTATGAACTTGAGACAGAACTTGAAACTGACTCAGCCTTCACCGCAGATGCTGCTGTTGTGTTGCTAATGCTGCATCCAGTCTCTCCATGTACAAAAACCCCACTGAAAACCTTGCGTTTTGCATCAACCCCCCCAAAAAAATAAGAATTGAAGTTTGACCTATACTTCATTATTGATGATATGTTCTGCTCTTCCACCTGCGTCACTATGGAGTCTAACACTTTTTGAAGTTGATATCTTCTCTTAGTGTGTTATGCCATGAGTTATTTTCATCTACTCACACATGCTGACAGCTGTGGCTGCCCTCAGAGGCAAACCATTGGGAGCACTTTGGAACTGTCTTGTAGGACCCTTCAACATATGGACTGGCCTGACAACCCAATCTCGGTAAGGTGCTACACCCTGTCCGTCTGATCTCCAATAACCTTTTAGTGAAGCCAAATGTTGGCACAAACACATTGCCACCTTCATACTAAAGAAGGAGCCTTCAAAGCAAGGGCAGCATTTTTGGACCCCCGAGAGAGTCAAAAGCCTTTTTATTGTGCTGTGCAGTGTGTGGGCAGATATGACGCGGAGATACATAGTGCATGTGTGTGTAGGTTTAGAATGTTGATGGAGTCATGATCGCACAGAGGCCATCTGCACACAAATACACACGGTGAGTGAATAGGGAGGCCTGAAAGCTGAGGTCCACATAGAAGGCGCATCGGTGGCGGTGGAGCGCTGTCTAGCAGTCCCACAGCTGCCCTACATTTGAAACCCCATGTGAACACCATGTGTCGGTGTCCCAGTCAGAAGTGCGGTGAAACATTCCTCCAACCCTGTCCAAACACACTCTTTCTTTGAAATGCATGCAGTGCAAAGTAAAAAAAAAGTCCACACACAACACACACTGGCACACTTGAACCTGCACATGCTCACAGACAAAGCAAACACACATAACACAAAGGGAGGTCACCTTGAAGTGAACAAGATGGTCCAGCGTTCTCCACAGAAGTGTTAT
>JAUESF010000070.1:19823028-19835612 GCA_032274765.1 Malacoctenus tetranemus | reverse complement strand
CACACACACACACACACACACACACACACACACACACACACACACACACACACACACACACACACACACAGGCCACTTTGTTTTTGTTCGTGTTTGTGGCCTATGTGTTTCTCCAAAACACAGTGGGAGAGGGAAGAAAAGAGGGTGGTGGGGACTGTGCGAGAGGGTTGGGGGGGGGTCATCTCTGAGTACAGTAGACAACAGTGGTTGGTACAGCCATCACTGACTGTCCTGCCACGTTTCAGCCCATTTTCACGTGTATCAAAAGATGAAATTTCTCCCCCTCTTTCTTCATTTTGAGCGCCACAGAAAACGTGTCTGTGCAGTCAGGCCTCTTGTTGCTATGGCGATGCAGTGGGCATGAAGGCAGTGGTGGCAGGTCTGGGTCGGGCACGGCAGGGTGCCGAGCTGAGATTAACTGTGACTGTGACTCCAAAGAGAGCAGAATGAAAACAGCAGGCTGTGGAGAACTGACATAACCCCCCTCTGCAGTACTCCTCCGAGGGAAACTTTCCACAGCTTGCTGCTTCCTGCAGCAACTCTGAACATGAGCCTGCCACTCATTTGTGGGAAACACCACTTGCTGCTCTGGCAGGGGATTGTTTCCCTCACTGAGAACTTGATCACAGATTCACCTCCTCATATTGTTTGTTTTCGGAGAGGGTTTGAGTGACTGACCTGTGGGGTTGTGCCCCGGTAGCTGTCAGGCTCATCCCTGCATACATTTGAGGTGTTACAGCACTGTGGCAGGACAAGGTCAAACTGTCAGCTCTAGAGCTGCTATTGCTGATCCTGCTCCTGCTGCCAGCTTCTTGTCTAAAACCAATCTTGTGTTATAGGGGACAGAGGGGTTTATTGTGCTGGTGGCTGCTCTGACGGATGCCTGGCTGATGACTTCAGCTCCGCTGTGAACCGGCTCCTTATTCTTCTACAGGACAGCCATCACAGCTGTGCCAGTCTGGTCCTGGGACTGTGGCGTGAAGAGATCTATAGGTCCGGGCTGCCACAGGCTGATGGGAAAGTGACCTTGACTAAATAATTCACATGAATTATAAATCATCCTATCTTGGCAGTGATTTACAAGGCTCCATTTGATTTCTTTCAATCCAATTGCACAAAAACTAGTGATTTTGCATGCATGATCAAATCAAGGCTGATATAATTTTCTATTTCATATCAGTGTGTAGCATTGACCAGCACAAATTAGCCGCTACTTATCAAAGGAGAGAGTTTACGTGGACTCCACATGACGGTAAGTGCTCTCCCCCCATAGCACCAAGGTCCTGGTTTCAAACCCAGCAGGAGCCTTTCTGTAGAGACACTGGGACATGCATAAGTTTCAGACGTGTCGATGTGTGTGGTCGTATCCAAAGGTTGTCGCCTGCTGTCATCCATTATCAGCAGGGTTCAGCCACAGTGTCCTTCAAATCAAACCAAAACAGCTCAATGTGAATGGATGTGTGTTGTTACACTCCCAATCACACCTGTGATGTCAAAATAAATTTATATTTTCAATGAATGTATGTAGACATTTTGTAACATTTGTAACTTTTTTTTTCGAAAAGTGCTCCATAAATAGTTTGTTTTTCCCTTCTTCTGATTCTTCTCTTTCTTCTTCTGATTCATCGTCTTCTTTCGTTTGTTCTTCTGTAAAATCTGTAATTCTGCCAAGATGTAGTAACATACACTCAGCAGTATTTATGACCATAAGTACTAGAAAAATCCCATTGATTTCATTTGTGAACAGTCTTTTCCCTCCTCGGTGATAACAAACTCACCAATAATGGCCTGTTCCAGCTCAGGATCCTCAAAGTGCCATTAGTGTAGTGGGGTTTGTGCAGCTCTGGTTAATGTTATGTTCCTTGCAGGTGATTAGCTCTAATGTTTATGTAGTGCTTTCTGGGGGGCTGATGAAGCCCTGTAAAACTGCAACACCAACCAACTAATGATGCTTTATTAGCCCTCATAATGAGAGATGCATAATGTAATGTCTTTTTATGAATTCTATGGACTCTAAGTTTGACTGAAAATGCAACATTTTACTGTGACAAAGAGCAGGAGTCTGTGTGTAAGGTGGGAGCCTGTGGGAAGCATTAACAGCTCTGAAGGAAGCCACTTTACTCCACTTGGGGGGATTTGAGGAGGGGTTAAATGTCAAATTAATGTAATTGAATGACTTTCCCTTCCTACTTGTTGCTTGCTCCCGAAAATAGGCAAGCTCCGAGCCGCTGGGCAGTTGGCAAGCACCCACGGGCTCACAGAGAGGATGCAGCAGGGGTTCTCAGAGGCCCTTTTGTCCCATCAAATGAAGATGTCTCTGCAAGTTGTTATGCTGAGGGCAGGCCGACCAACACTTGGCTCACTGCCACCCACTTACAGGGAGACAGATGGGAGAATAAAGTTGGTAGGAGGCAGTGCGAAAGAGAGATGAAAGTCGAAGAGAAGGTTGTTAGCACAGGGTCAAACGCTAGAACAGCGAATACGAGGAAAAAGTTATTTTTCACCTGCAAACATGACTGGAGGGGCGTCAGTTGGTGGGAAGATAAGTGGGGAAGTGAAAGAGACGGGGGGGGGGGGGGGGGGGCTCTCTTTCACAAGACAGCATGTACATGACACATTTCTGGAATAGCAGCCAAAAAAAAAACACTTAAAGAGTGTGAGAATAGGGGTTTTGTGGGCACGAGTAGCTTAACAGTGAACTTACTGCGCTGAGCCAGTGTTTGGACTGTGCCACTCACAGAGTAAATGAAAGCGGCTTCACCTTTGACTCAATGTCTTAGGAAATATCAGTTCCTGGGAAGGATAAAAAACAAATTCTAACTCGGATCTGTTCCAGTTGTATTTTTTTGAAAAATGTTATTTGGTCTTTAAGCAGCGTGTTTCCGAGCAGACGTAGTAGAAGTTATGAGAACTTACGGTAGATTTCATTGTCAAATTGCTGATTTCTTTGATCCAAATTTGTCATAACTACACCTGTGCTCGTGACATTTTTTACAAGTGAAATGACTTTACCTTGGTACATTTGATTAATTATTAACAAAAAAGGAAATGATTGCTTTTATTGTACTTTACAAGGTTTCTCAGCACAACTGAGAGAGCTTCCAGAAGTGAATACCCCGATGTGTCAGATGCTTTGTTTCCTCTGGGGTGTGTGGATGGGTTGTTTTTGCATGTTCCAACTCTAAGGGATGTTGTGGATGTCAGTGCCCCAAAATTGTCCACCAAATGCACCATCAGGGCTGGCCTAAAAAAAACCATTGGGTTAAAAAAATGCTGCCACTTTCAGGAAGGAGACGCAAATTCGAGTATGAGCGTTGAAGAATTTGACCTACTTCTATTTCAATGGGAAATGAAGGCAAGGTTGACATAAGCAGCGGCAGGTGTCACTGCTCTCAGATCAGAACAACAAGCTCAAACTACAGCTTTTGCCAATAATAGAAGACAGGACAAAATTCCTGTCGTCTGATGAGTCTGGCACTACTACTGCCACATTTACATCTCCTCAAAATGTCATCAAATCGGCATGACAGCATGGATCCATTCTGCTCTGCTCTGTGTGATCAGTTAAGACTGCTGATTGGGGGTTCTTGGCCCACCTCAGACACCCACTGCCTCCAAGTTTGACACCCTACAGTGTGCTGAGGTACTGTCGCTGGCCTAATCTCTGAGGAGACATTCTCAGACAACTACTTGCTGCAGTATAACACGTAATGCCAGTGAGCTCCAAAACTCGAACTACTCCAAGGAAAACAACTTTGAGCTCGCTGGACTCAAACAACCTCCATCTTCACTGGATGTCAGTGCAACAGAATAGCTTTGGGGTGTGACACTCTACAACGGATTTGCAAGACCGTCAAGAGAGCTTGTGATAGGGGGAATTAACCCCTCTGTTGTCCCCACACTGTGGGTTGTGGAAAAAGGCCCCAGGATCTCTGATTCATCCCTTGATGCTGCACTGCACCACTGCTCCTTGTGTCTATAGTGATGATGAACTTTAGATAACTAGCTTTTATGCAGAAAAAGCAATTACCCAAGGACATTCAAAGTCATGAAGTTAAACCAGAAAAAAAAAGAAAAAAAAGTGTGTCCACCTTGTCAGAGCTAATGTTGTGGAGGCTGTTACACCTCAACTGATGTTACTGAATAACTGTGCAAATATGAAACACAGTATTGTTGTTCAGATTGCAATCTGTCTAACATTACTCATATTTAGTGCAAGTACCATCAATGAAAGTGTGCTGTGGAAGTGGAGCAGTGTGGGGCAGAGGATGAAGGAAGCTGTGGATGCAGGGGAGGGCTGGCAGGAGTCGGGGTCAGGGAGCTGTTCAGTGTTTGGTTAGAGCCAGACGGCAGGAGAATGGGTCTGCAGCCTCTGTGCTGTGTAGCCAGGCTCAGGAGGAATGAGCTTCTTTTCTTTTCTCCCTCTCAGCAAGCGGAGACTCGGGGGACCGCAGCACAACATTGGATTAAGACCCACATTCCCCCTTTAATCTCCCCATAGTCACCCTCAGCTGTTCACTCTCAGGCCTTTGCCCGTCTACCTACTGTTGCCTGCCTGTTGACGTAGCACTGGTGTACAGTCCACACATATATACACACATGCATACAGTCCATGGCTATAGGAGGGCAGAAAATTGTATCACTTAGGCCAAGTTCTTCTGGTGGAGTGGTAAGGACTGTCACCTCACAGCAGGAGGAACCAGGTTTGATTCCACATCTGGGCCTTTGTGAGGTTCTTTCTGTGCCTGAGTCGGTTTTTCTATACCTGAGTAATTTATCACTCCAACCCGACTACAGTTGTTGTGTTTAGCTCCGCTTTCCCCATGGACCTGCTGGTTTGCCTCCAGCCTCTGCATCCTTCATGTGCAGTTTTAAAGTTTCAACATTTTGGTGAGTCAACAGCTTTGCATTAAATTTTATTTGTTGCTTTCATGATGGTGTCAGCTTCTGTTTTTCATCTGTACGTTACTTGGAGGCTTGAAACTTCATCAAACCTTCCTGAAGGAAATCTTGTTGTTGGTGTTTATTTGAGTCAAGTGTTATTTGGCCTTTTGGGTTTTCTTTAGGTCCATCAGATTAAGCAAAATATCAGGATGAGTTTATACTAAACAGATTACAAACTGAGCTTGAAAGTTTTTGTGTCATTCAGGATTGTCGCCATTCTCCTTTCACAAATACTCCTGCTGTCATCACTCATGTAGTTATCCCTGACTGATTATTCACTGAACACTTCCCAATCAAGGGGCCATCTTTTTGTGCATGCTTTTTTGGCATGTATTATTGAGGTTCTTAGTAAATCTGAATCATTCAACCCCAACTTGCTGCAGATGGTGTAGAAACACTTTACACTGCGGCTTCTCTGCATTTATACTTTGGAAATGCACGTTTTAAAATAAATACGCAACTTTCTAACTTTTTCAGAGTAAACTGGCATGAAAAACAAGCACTGGAGGTTTTACAAAACATTTTTGTGAACTTTTTATACCACTTCCCCAAGCAATAATATTAAAACCTTCAAATTCTTCAAATATTATTACATTTATTGACAATTTATCCTTAAAAAAGCTCAAGAAATAAAGGCCTTCTTGACAAAACCAGTAATTTTATTTCACAGTCTCTTTTTTGATACATTATATCTGCTTTTGTTGAACGAACATTCTGAAACCAAACATATGCCCCCAAAGTCCCTCCAACTTTATCTTCCCACATGGAATTACTCCAGGCTGAGTGGGAGCTGTGCTGCTTCAGAAGAAGTGGGACCTCAGGGGCCCCACTCCACATAAGAGGGGACTTTTCTGGGGACCCTGTGAAGAGCAGTTATTTTCCAAAGCCTGGCCGAGCTTAAGGCTGAAATAAAGCGCCTTCTGGCCCTCCCCGCTGCCGCCACTATTACTGCAGCATCACTGGAAGACTTCCTGCATCTCTGTTACCCCCAATTCATTTTCTTGCTCGCTCCCCTTCACATCTCTTGCTTTCTTAAGGAGGCTGGTCTGTGCTGTACTTACAGGAATTTAAGGAACATGACAGTGTCCACACAGACAGGTGCAAAAATATGTTGTTTCAGCAGCTATCTGGGAGTCAAAAGAAATATAGGAAGTGTGCCAGGAGGCAGAGGGCAGGAAGGGAATGACAGAAGAATGCATTCAGAGGCCTGTTGGCTGGCTAGTTGATGTCTGTACAGAGGCTTAGAGAGAAGCAAAGTCATGAGAGGGAATAAAAATGGTGATTCACGTTACTAAACAAGGTCAGCGAAACAGTATAGAAGCACTGGAGTCGATCTTCCATGACAGAGCCTGTGAGCAAGATTCAAGTCTTGAATATGACAATGTGTTGTCCTCAATATGTCTTTTTTTGTTCTTTATATTTTCTAATGATCTAAAATTTTCCTTCCCAACACTATGCAAGATAAAAAGAATGCTTTTTTTTTCCTATGAGACCGCTTTTTTGTCCAGTGCAGCTGACTCGACATCACTCTGTGCAGCCTAAAATCCTCCTATTGTAGCAGTTGTGTATTGTAAAAATTATCGCAAAGTCAGCTTGAAGCAGATTTAAAATACTTGCTTGATCCAAAAAACAATCTTGCAGTATTTTGCAACCATGTAAAGGCAGCTTGAATCATCACCACGTTAAAGCGAGTGTTTCGACAGTTTGGACAGATGATCGACGTTTGTACACTGGGCAACACTGTCGTAAAAATCCTCTCTTCATAGACGACTTTCTCCCACTTGAACCAAAGAAACCCAGTTCATCATTCCACCTGAGACAGCAACAAATATTTGACTATAAAGCTACACTGTGTTTTATTTGTGGGAGGTTTTAAAATCCTCACAAATTTACATTTCATACAAAATTGTAAGGTTTAATTGTCACTTGCTTGAAGGTGGAGACTGAAGCTGTTCCCCGTTTCTGTTTGGAAACACTGTTCAAACTGAGAGCCCCTCCGCTCCGCCCACAGTCTCTTCCAGCACTGCTAGTACACACATGATAATGCTGTGGTCTACTGGCAGCCGAGCTCACTAACAAATATGCTACTTAGTTAGAAGCTTCGTATGCTGCTAAATTAGTAGGCTATCAGTGATGCAGTTTGCACGTACCTGTCCAAGAGTAAGCAGGCCAAATCTGCATCACTCATCAGTCCGAGCCTCTCCTTCAACGCTCGGAAGTGAGTGAAAGTGACACCAACCGTGACTCTGGTTTTCGAGCGTGCACTATCTAAACTTTTCTTTTCTGCAGAGTATTTCCTTCTCTTCGCAGCTTCCGCCATTTTTTCAAAAGTTTCAGTAACTCTGTCTGACATCTCCCAGTCATGACTTTCCCCACGGAGTGTCACACCCAAAGCGCCGTCTTTGGCTGGAGACAAATACACACTCTGCACCCAGAAACGTCCCGAACCGAGATAAACAAAAGGAAAGGATGAGATACCGCCAGGAGGAGGGGAGTTGCAAAAAACGTCACTAGCAGTCGAGAGTTGAGGCCCAGGGCTACGGATTGAGCTGGTTTTCACCTTTTTAAATCTTGTGTTTATTTTTGGAAGGGGGAACTTCGGACTCCACCTTTAAGGGCTTGTCGTGTTAGTGAATCCAGCCACCTTTATATTGACAGCTACAATTTTTTGATGGTCCTGTGAGTGGATCCAGTGGGAGATGTTGGAACTGATCCCATGTGACGTCACTGAAGGTAAGATCTACCCAGGACAGGTCACCTGTCCATCACATGACAAACACACAACCACTTGCAAACTTTCACACCTATGGACAATTGAGTCATCAACTAACTTCAAAGTGCTATCGGACTGCAACATGCTTTCAAATTGTAAATTGCCAACTCCAAGAAAATTGGTATATGAAAAAAAAGATTACATCACCACAGAAGACTGTAGTTTCATGCCTGCAGAGGTCAACAGGCAGCCCACTGCAGCACTGTTGTACACAAAGGGTAAAGGCCATGAAGGACAAAAGGAGGGGGTAGGGGACAATGGTGGGAGGAGGTGGAGAGAAAGCCTGGTCGGGCTAATTAGGATGATGTTAAAGGACCAGAGCATGCAGAGGCAACTTGAAGGGTTTGATGTGACAGGGGGTGATGGAGAGGAGGGTGTGAGGTGGGGAAGGGAAGTGCTGGGAACGAAACTGGGGCCTTCCCCACGCTTGGCCAGGAGGCGGCCGGTAATGGAAGGTGGCTCTCCGTACAGACCTAAAATCAGTAGAGCAGACCAGCAAATGGCCACAATCAGCTCAGGTCCCTTTGCTTTGATTCTTGGTACAGTAGGTCTATGGCAATGGAAGCCCCCTGGGAGGTCCTGTGTCGTTGGGAACTCTCTCCTCTTGTTAGCCACTCCATGGCTACGGTCTTTGATCAGCTCAGCTGACTCTTAAGCTCAGCTTAGTGCAGCGGGGGTCTGGAAAATCTGGGGAGAGAGGTGAGAGGTGGGGAGAGAAGGAGTAACTGATGGCACCCACTGAACCATGTGTCCTGTGGAGAGAGGGAGGAAATAGTAGAGGCTGGAAGTGGTGGGAGGGGAAAAAATAGGGTCCTCTCCCTTTCCCTTCCAGACAATCACATAGTGGATGCCGACTGTAGAGCAGAAGAAGAAGCTGATCCAACAGCTGAACTTCAGCTGCGCATGAAAGAAAAGCTGAGTGGACAATGTTTAGGAAACAGGATGAAAACGCTTAGGGGAACAAGCTGCCTCTATGTGTGATTTTAGCCTTTGAACATTCTTGGAAAGAGCCTCTATTAAGCTTTCTTGCCACTGCACACAAGCAGAAAATAAACACTGAGTACATGGTGTCAAAAATTCCACATTGAATTAACAGCGACTTTACAACAAATGTCCAGAAAAGGTTTAATAAATTCACACCAGCTTAATCGCAAAAAATAAAAATGAAATAAATGAAAAAAAATAGATAAATAAATAAATGGATGGATGAATAAATAAATAAATAAATAAATAAATAAATAAATAAATAAATAAATAAATAGAAATACACTATCCAATGATGCACAGCTCTTCTTGTCTGCACCTCTTAAAGGTCCCATGACATGCTCATGGACCAGAAGTTATTTTTTGATAAAAACAAAAGGACTTTTTCTGAGGAATGTGAATATGGCAAGCACATCTGTTGAGATATGAAGTTTTTGAACAAAATCCTGTAAATGCCAAGACCAAATGGCATCAGGTGACATCATCACAGGACCCCCGCTACTTGCCATATCATTACAGCAAGGCATTTAGCTCAGATTAGCTTTCGATAAGCAATTGTAATATGAAATCACAGCTATTGTTCTGACTTGTCTGACTCTCACTGAAGACAGCTGTGTGCTGCCACAGCTGGGGCCTCTGCCAAAGATGGAGCAGCTCCAGCACTTCCTCCAGCCTGGCGAGAAAGAGTGCACCACGGTGATCTCTGGACCCCAATGCTCCCTACTTACCTGGGCAACCTATGGAATCATCACGGTGAGATGTCTTGTCTGACCCCACCATGGAAGAGGCTGGTGTACAGGGCCACATCCTAACTTGGCAGTGAAGCGGTACAATTACAGAGCAGGGAGGGGGGCAAGAGAGCTTCAGAAGTGTAGAGGCCTTTAAACATCCAAAACACCTCAATGACAGCAGTCAGTCAAAATCTGTCAATCAACTTGCACCAAACATTCCTCTCCCACACTGCTTTTCTCCCCCACTGTCAACATGTTGTTCCTTTTGTGTGTCCACTGCACTCAACGTTGCTGCCTGCTTTGGGGGAGAGATGTCACATAATGAGCCGAGCCAACAGACTCTTCAGTGGCAATTGAGATCAACCAGAGGAGCTCTCCTCAGGACGCGCACATACATTATTCATCCTCATGTTTGGTTAGAATTCATTGAGCAGCCACATTCTCCTGCAGGCTCTCTGGGTGAAAGACATTACCAAGAGAGCTTGGACATCCTGTAATTACTGTTAACTGGAGAACTGCAAAAGGTCTTTGAGAATACTGTGGGGTTCAAGCTCTCATCTCAAATGAAGTTAGATAATGTCTTCCAGACTACATACAAATTTCCTTCATGTGACATCAATGAGAACCTGCTTCACTGAATAACTTTTTTTCTTTTCTTCTTTCAATTGCACCTATCCAAAACCTGCCTGTTGTGTTACATAATACCCCTCCAATTCTGTTTACATGTCCACATGTGTCTCACGGTTGTCCTAGCAACATGCACTAATCTGATAGCCCCCACCCCTGATGTCTCAGTTGTGTATGAGACTCTGCTAATCACATTTGGTGGTTTCCTGTTTGGAGAGAGCTGTACAAAACGATAAGAGCTCAGAGTCGTAGCAGAGTGAGTCCATGCTGATAACAGTGTTAAAGCCACACAAAGACACTCAGGGAGAAGTCGGGTGAAACCATAAATAGACAGTGGGCCTTCACTTTATTCAGGAGTAAAAAGTGTGCAGGTCAGTTGCAACTGAGGACTTTTGGAAAATTGTTTGTTTTTGGTTTGCTTTTGGGTAAAAGGTGATAAACCAATATGTGTCCACTGCTGCCTTTGCCACCTGGCATTCTCTTTTCTTGGTTTGCATTTACCATCACAGACTCACACCGCAAGGGGTGTCGCCACCTGGCATCCCTGTTCCGGTATAGACTTTGTGCCATGTCACAGCTTCCATCATCTGCTCTCAGTGGTCCAACTCCCTCAGTCACTGTCCTCACCTAATCAGGCCCACCAGGGCATCTAAGTTTGACCCACAAGATGAATTTAGGGTAATAAGAATTACTCTAAGACCCAACATTGTGTGACCCAAAACCTTTCAAACAACAGAAACATCAGTTGAAGCTAACTACCTCACACCTAGCGATAAGTCCAAAGTTAAACTTAAAGTTAAAGACAAACATAGCATGATGTTACATGTTTTGCATACCTGGATTGGAGTTAAGTTGGCTGGTGGTCCTGAACTCCAATGAGTTTGACACCCCTGCCCAGAATGACCCATAGACAACATACTCAGAGTCCTGCACATTTGCTGTGTGTGCTGTGTGTGCACTACACAAAGAGGTATAGAGTGAGACATTCACTTGTGAGTTTTTTGAGGTATGTCCCTTGTACAGACGTGTACGTGTCTTACTGTCCATCCCAGAGCCGTTAATGACTGTGCTGTTGGGCCAGGCAGACAAAAGGAGTCCAAGTCCCATCTGTATGTGTTCCTGTTTCTTTGTAAGAACTTAGTTTGCATGTGCAGGACCAGAGTCCCTGTGAGAATTCTGAGACAATCTATGGCACTGAACACAGGTATGTGTGGCGCAGGTCAAACATACGGTTTGGTGAAATTTATTCCCTGTCGATCAGTCGTAGTTGTATGTATGGCATATTATTTCCTCCAGGGGAGATCCATGTTCCATGTACATGGGTGGGTTGATACCTGTGTCAGGCAGCATCAGTGAGAAAGTAAAGTCTACCCAGGAGGCCTCACATTCAGACTTTATTTATGATCTCACATCCCAGCAAAAATCAGCATGTTGATCACATGCCGTTACTGTTCACTTGTGTTTTTGTGTTCATTTGCGTTGATCATGTGTTTGAAGTGTCTGAGCTTGCAGCACATCTCTGACTCACCAATATCTTGGGAAATAATGATCGGGGGAATTCTTTCAGGAGGCGGCTGTGACAGTGCTCATTTTCTGTCGGCATGTTTCTTTTTTATTCTTAAAATCATGGTGTGTCTCAGTTCAGGCTTCTTGACTGTCCCCCTCACTTGCGATCAGCACATTCCCTGCCCTGATTTACTGTACCTGTGCCTGATCATTTGATTGTTTTCACCTGATGGAGAAATGTAAATATAGAGAAATCTTCAGATTTCTCTTACATGTTAATCCATTTGTTTACCAACAGTCATCCTTGCGATGTAGCCCTAAATTCCAGTTGATTCTCCTGATTTTGAGCCTTGTCTGCCCATGTCTGTGTTCCTAGGCCAGCTGATTTCTGGCTCTACCCTTCTGCTTCTTGTTATGAACCCTCGCCTGTCCCACCACGACTCTGCAACCCTCTCCGGCACCATCCGCCCCACCTCGGGAGATCACTCGTCTGTCATATTCCAGCTTAAAAGTCTGCTCCTACAGTGTGTGCTTCATGCGTACTCTAGCTGCCTTTCACAGTCTAAAAGACACAACTGTGAATGACTGATTTCAAAAGTGAGTGATGTGTTAGCTTTGTGATTGATGGGGTATCTGTTTTTGTTTCCTAGTGTTGGGATCCCTTTGATCTTAATGTGAATTGACGAGCTATAGGAGTGTGTCAGACTTTGCTGAGCTCTTTTTTCATGTCCCTCAAACAAACCCACAAAGAGGCGGATTCAAAATCAGATCGGCATCCAGGAGAGAAGCCTTCACCCTTCAAGCCTCTTCCTCTACCAAAGAACTCGAGCACTTGTTTTGGTTTTCTTTCATCTCTTGGTGCCTCTTGGATTTAGCCGACCTCCATGCTATGTCAAGCTCTCTCATTACACACTGCAGAGATGAACAAGCAACACACACACGCACGCACATGCACACACACACACACACACACACACACACACACACACACACACACACACACACACACACACACACAC
>JAUESF010000070.1:19795316-19817212 GCA_032274765.1 Malacoctenus tetranemus | reverse complement strand
CCCGCCCCCCGCCCCCCCCCCAGCACGTGGATGGGGGTGCTGAAGGGACAGCTCTTTGTATTCAGCCCAGGAACATCGGAACATTAAAAAGATGAATCTGCCTGTCAATGTGAATCCATCGTGTCCTAAAGAGGGACCTTTGAACTGGCCATTGGTGAGGTGGAGTGGTTATGTAGAGTAGTTTGAAATCCCTCTCTAGGACTAGCAGAATGAATACGCAAAAAAACCATTGCATTATTTCAAATGAGAAGTTACAGCTGATTTGATTCCCTATGTAATCATTGAACTTTCAAAATGACAGAACCAACACTAGCACACTTTGTGTTTCTCTCGAGGTCCTTTTCTTTGGAACAGGCATTTGTATAATCCACAATCCATAATTCATCAGTGGTCCACAGTGACTGTCAGCTCATTTAAATGAGGAGAATTTAAAAACCCCACCATCTGACTCTTTGAAATCTGAAAAAAGACAATGCTATACCTCAGTTGTCGAATCAGTGCTTTTTATTTGTTTTGTATTTTTCAAAAAAGTGATGAAAGTAATGTTGCAACATGAGCTGAAGGTGAAAAACAACCATCCTGGCTTCCAGCATTAAAAGGCTGACAAGGAGCTCACTGAAGGAGCAGCACTGGCATGTAGCTCCTACATTCGATAGTCTGAAACTTGCAAGCCAGATTTTTTTTCAAAGGGTTAGCATTCATTCGAGACACATGTTTGAATGTTCCTTCAGCCACACAAAGTCACTGGAGGATCAGTGAAAGCTGGTACTTTGTATGAAAAGTTTTACAGTAGCATTTTGTAGACCTTGATAAGGGACAGATACAGTTAGAAGAGCACATATTGAGGATTGTTTGTGTCATGACAAAGCATTCACAGTTTTAAAAAAGTGTACTGTATCAAAGTACAAAAAAACCTTCCTTAGAAATGACAAAAACTGAAAGTTACATCCCTTATCAATCCACTCACCCCAGTAAGAAAGCAGCAAACTGACACATGTTAGAAAATCAGAATTAATAGTTGAGATGGAAATCACCTGTTTTTTCTTCCATTGCTTTGCTGTCGTAGTCAACACCATCACTACTGTCATTTTATGAGTGTCATTAGAATTTAAAATTAGAATCTTACATGCATGAATACTTGACCTGGGCCCTGTTTCTATTTAATGCATTGCTGTAGTTTAGTTTTCTAAGCGGTTGATGATTAGAGTTCTGCTGCTCTGCTGTATATCTGCGGCTCTGATAGAGAGAAAATGGACCTTCAGATGAACCGATGAGAAGTGGCATTTACTGTCAGCATTTGCTTTTCCATTCTTATTCTCAGACGCCGTTATCACTGAGAGGAATGTTGAGCATCAGTTGCTTGTTAGCCAGGTGTGCTTGACGTGCAGCTTGTATTCACTGACTGACTTGTTCAGTGGAAGACGAGTACCCATAATACAGATGCGACTGCTCACTTAACCTCATTTAAAAAAAACAGTTTGGTTTGAATAAAAATGTGATGTGTGCAAATACTAATAGGAAAACACTTGAAATTCATATCTTTCATTTTACCCTGATGCTACAGGAATTCTGTTTTTTATTTCACAACTCGGGCTTCTTGTGGTCAATGCTGATATGCGGTTATTATGTGATGGATTAATTCCTGAGCCCAAAATTGTGTAGAATGAAGAACTCACATGACTAGTCTTAATAAAATGTCTTGCTCATAGTATCATCGTGTATTATTGTCAACTTAGATGTTACTTTTGAACCCTGATGTGCAAAAGTCACACAGTTTAGTGAGTTTGTAAAAGATTATCAGGATTTAAGTAATTATGGTATGACAATTGTGTACATAACAACAATATTGCTTATTGGGATCCACTGAGTAAACCAAGAATGATGCCACCTTCACAATTTAAATAGAGTTTAGAGGTTAATGTCCTTGTTTTCCAAATGAGCCAATGACTTTGTGTGATGTTTAGGATCCAACAGTGACCTGTACCAGCAGCGATAGCATGTTCCTGACCAGTATGAACACTGGTACACCTCTGAGAGGTGAGCAGAATGAAGGGAAGTTCCGTGAAAGCCTTTTTGATATTGGTTAAGTGTTGCAGTACTTCAAAGAACATTGTATTTGTTCGCTTGTGCAGTGAAACAGGATCTGTTTTTAGGCCCGGAAGTGTTAGATCTAAGTGTAGCGTTGGCACTGCAGAGTGAGTGGGCTATTACGTGTATCCATGGGTGACCTCACAATGGGACTGCACAGTGCCCACAGCCACACAGAAGCAAGCACTCCCACACACATTGAAAGCTGGTGGCTGGCAGTGCCAAGCAAGGCAGCAAAGAGGGACAGGGACCTCGTGGGGGAGGCAACCCACCCCTGGACCCCCTCCTCCCTCCCTCCCTCCCTCCCTCCCTCTAGTCTCTCCTTCACCCCAAAGGCCCCTGATCACCCGTGCGGTTTTTATTCACCCGCTTAAAATGGTGTCATTCAGCCTAAACCCCTGCATGCCCTCCAAAGAAGAAGAAAGGAGGGACACCCAGTAAAGATGAAAAACAAGGCGGCTATAAAGAATTGAAGCTTTCTCTGCTGATGACTGTTCACATATCCCATCAAAAGAAGCAGTGGAGCCATAACTATCACTTCAAAGACATCTCCAAACTCTTCCTACCATCACAAGTCCCCTCAGATCAGCCTGTGAAATTCAGCGACACTACTGTGCCATGAATGACGGTGTGTGTGTGTGGCTCTGTCACAATGACACATGATGACTTTGGATTCATCATCACACACAGCAGCTTGTTATAAGCTAAATCTTTTCTTTCCCAGTTTATCGGTTGAATTTCAGTTGAATCAGTTGAGTCTCTATCTTTTGAAATCAGTTTTACCATTCGCAAGCTGTATATTTCATAAAAAAAAAACCCACAATCAGACATTTTCTGGAACTTGAAAAGGGATAGAAAACTTCTCAGTACTTTTATTTTGAACATTTCTGTGTTATATGTTGGTGAGGGTGACTATTGTCAGTCATCTCTCGTGTTATCTTCAAAATGAAATGCTTAATAAGACAGGCACAGCTTTTAAACAAAGGTTAAGGATGCTGGTTATTTTCCTCAAAGAAAAGATCTTTTGTTTCTTCTGGTTAGGTTATCAGAATTAGGATATTGCTGCTCATTCTTTTTAACCATTGCTGTAATTTAACCATCCTTTACATTTGAAAGCACTTCGTCTGTACTTTGGCACCACCTTAAAAGCTACGCAATGCTTCTGCTTTGACTGCGAGCGGCAGCAGTTGAGTCGATGAGCATCTGATGGCCACTGTGGCTGTGGTGGTGGCAGCGACAGCCCCGCGGGAACAATCTGGCTTTGTGACAGAGCCACACTGATCCCACTGTGCTAAACATGTAAAGCAGGACCTCCTACAGTCGCTTTGTGCCAGAGAGAGCTTCATCTGTGTCAGCCCCCACCTACAGTTGTCGCCTGTGTGCCAGTGTTGTGCACATATACATGTATGTGTGTGTGTGCGAGTTTGTGTGTAAGTATGCGTAAATATGTTGCTCCCACTGAGTTATGTGTGCGCTGAAATCAGTGTGGGCAGCAAATTAGAATTTTGAGAAGACACACACCACAATGGAACGACAGCGGAGAAGATGGGAGGATCATTTAAGGTCCTGGAAAGAGGGAGAAACATCTCAAGGAAAATAGAGAGAGAGGGAGACAGAAAGAGAGATAGAGAGAGAGAGAGAGAGAGAGAGAGAGAGAGAGAGAGAGAGAGGGAGAGAGAGAGAGAGAGAGAGAGAGAAAGCTGTGTTAAAACTTTCTCCCCCCACCATCTCATCACTTGCCTCTATCTCTCTCTTCCTCACCTCCTATCTTCCTTTGTATCACCACTTAACCCCTACCATTCCTCCTCTGCTCGTCTGTGTTCAGTCCACATCCAGACATGCCGGGCCCTCATGGTGGTGTCAGTCTTGTTGGGCTTCATTGGCATCATCGTCAGCGTGGTGGGCATGAAGTGCACCAAGGTGGGCGACAACAACCCAGCCACCAAGACCCGCATCGCCGTGACAGGAGGGGCACTCTTCCTTCTCGCAGGTGAGATTCCTGCTTCGTTTGCCACGTTGGAACACACTCAGGGAAACTGACTGGATTCCTTTCTGGGAACGTCTCGCTGAGGCTTCTTTTAGGTAATTGGAGTCTCTGGCTGTAAACAGGAAGTGGTCATTTGGGAGACATTAGCTTCTGCAGAAACCATGATCCCAGTGAGGAAAAATAGACAAAACAACAACTTCCACCAATGTGTTTGGCATGCTGGAGTTATGGGTGTATCTGTAGGTTGAATGAAGCAGTAAAACAGTTGTTTCTACCCCTGCAGGTCTTTGCACACTGGTGTCTGTATCCTGGTATGCCACTCAGGTGTCTTATCAGTTCTTTAACCCAAACACACCTCCCAACGCCAGGTATGTACAACAAGCTGCCCTCCAGTTTGGCATCAAACACTTCACAAGCCTCACAGAGAAGCCAAACCATGGCGATACACACCCACACAAGCCAAGAAACAGAAGCAGCATTCAGAGTAAGAGCGTCACTGGTCCGCTCTAGATCCTTATTTTGGTTTTCTTTCAAATGTACAATTGTATTTTTGAAAAACTCAGAGTGAGTCACCCTCCTGCTGTTTCTGAGCTCTGAAATGTTTCTACTTTTGTTAGTTGTGTAAAGGAGCAGGATGGTTGTTGTTTTTTTGTTTTTTGTTGCATCTTTACCACCTGCACGCTCAGGTCTTCAATGTATCTTTAAATGCTAAATTAAACGACTGGTATGAAACATTTGCAGTAAATTGGCTGTGGACCTTTTTCATTTTTCACAAGTCATCCCAGATGGCCCATATGTTCTCAGGTGGCCGTGCCCTTCAACTTCAATAGTTTGTTATGATCAAGTGTCCCCACCTGCCTGTGCATGGACCCTCTGTAAGTGTTGGTATTACTGTTGGGATTGTTGGGATAAGTGTTAGGATCACTTGTTTCGATCAGCTTTCTTCCCAGCACACCGATCTGATCTGATCTGATCTGATCTGATCTGATCTGATCTGATCTGGATTTTTTGCATGGAATCAGGCAGTTATTGATCTCTTGATTGGATTTTCTTTCACAGTACATGCTGCAAAGTTACTGTTTTACTCCCTAGATGAGCGCAGAGCCTTGTTCGATGAGAACAAGACTGTGCTCGATCATACTGGTCCCAGTGAACACAGCTGATCAGAAGCATCAAACCTGCCAATATCTCAACCTGCAACAGCAGCTTTAATTGTTTCAAGTTTTTTTCCATATCTCTCTCAATGAGAATAATGGCTTTGGCAAATCCAGGACTGTGGTCGAGAAGAGGGACAGGAATGACATTGCCTCTGACTGTCATGTTGTGTTTGGGTCAGAAGTTAAGGTCATGTTGTCATGACAGCCTTACACACTATGTGGTAATACACAATTTCAATCAAAAACATTCAAAACAGTGTAGAGTACAAGTGGATGGTCCTAAAATTATGTCATTGCAAACAACAAAGCTAAAGTTTTCGGAAATTTTTAACCTTTCTGTGATTAAAAACATTTGGAATTTGGATGTAATTGATGCTTTTCATTTATGTTATATTTTTCATAATGCTTTGTGCTCAGAGGAAAGGATGGCCACTAAAGAACCCCCAGTTACCTGTTTCTAATCCTGACTCCACTCTGTTTCCTGCACAGGTATGAGTTCGGCTCAGCCCTTTTCGTGGGCTGGGCGGCAGCCAGTCTGACGGTTTTGGGTGGCTCCTTGCTGTGCTGCTCTTGCTCCAAAGATGACATGCGGGGGCAGCAATATTACCGCCAATCACAGCCATCCACAGCCAGGGAGTACGTGTAAACCCCACCCCTCCTGCAAGCCGTATCCTAAACAGAGAGCAGAGGACACGCTTGACACTATTTCAACCCTCCCCCCCCACTGCTCCAATTATGCCCTCTTAACTGCAGCAAAAAGACTATCATGCATGTACACGCAAATTTCTAGCACACACTTGACAGACCGTATGATATCGGTGTATTCCACACAGGCAGATTTCTCAGCAAATGATGTAATGGGTGTATGATCGGGGCTAAATCTCTTGTGAACTTTACGTTTTTGGACAGACAACCTATGAGTTCCATCTTCCAGCAAGCTAATCCCCAATAATGTAAACCTTCACTGCAGCTTGATGTCATCCTCCAATGTACTAAGGTACAAAGAACACAAAAAAAATCATCTGGGATGATTCAAAGATGCAACAAACCTTGCAAGACAGCAGGGAATGGTTGAATGGAGCCTAGAAAAAAAAAAAAGAAATACCAGCATGACAGAAGTTACGAGCATGTCCTGTGCTGCCTGGTTGGAGCTGTGTTGGCGTTTTGCCTCCATATTGATTTGTGTATTCACAATCTACTGCGGGTAGGCTGTGTAAATGAGAAACTGAACCACTGTGCACAACCCAGGAAAATAATCAGTCTGGCCTTATTTCTAAATTGGAGCACCTTGAATGTGTCTCCTCCGCATTTAGAAGTGTTTCTAAGCTTTACTTCAAACACCAGGAACATAGTCTCGGTAAATGTTTTTTTTTTCTAAATCCTGAACTTTTTTTTAAAAAAGTGCCTATTAAAACACAGAAATCAGCCCGCAGAAAATTTCTGTATAACTCTGTGCCCGGTGGAAACAGCTTTTTGGCAAAGAACTAGTATCTTCTTCTTCTTCTCTTGTTCCATTTACACAATATGCGCTTGACATATGCACATTCCTAACTGTGGAATGGAGGTGAATAGTGACTCTTGGTGCCTGTTTCGCCTTTAATATGAATGAATGCTGCTGCTGCTGCTGCTGCTGCTGCTGCTGATACTGACTTTCACAACTAAGAAAGAGTGCTGCTCTCATCCTATTTCTCATCCTCCACTTTCTTGACTAACAGCAGGGCTACCGATTGAACCCTCCCTCCTCTCATCACCTCTAATGTAACCACATTTGTGACCTATTTTCAACTTCTGATATTTAAAACAAGCTTCATTAAAGATCACAGAATGTAATCAGTGAGCGTGATACATAAAACATCAGAGCCAATGCAACGAAGTCACATCATTCACTTCAAAACAGTAAACACTGATAAGAAAAACCCACCCAATCAGCCACAGCATTCCCCCTTTGAAGTGAATAACCAATGAATGTCCAACACCAGTGCCTGACTATACGAGGGAGATATGAAATTACATTAGCACTTGATACAAGAAGAAATGCTGGGCATAACAGGGGTAGGGCTGGCAGAACAAGATGGCAAGCCAACTGACACAAAGAAGTGATTTGAACCAGGGAGTTCCCTGTTTCTTTTTCCAGGAGCCCCTCTGATTGTCCCTGAAAAAAAGCAAAGGCTGTGGACCCACTCGAACATCACAGTGAAGCCAAACACTGGTGAAAACAACCACTCTCACCCCCATACAAAAGCAGGGGCTTCAAAAATAAGTCCAGGCGGCTTGGACAATATTAAAGCTGCCAAAGTCTTGGACCACCCTGCACTCCCTAGTGCACCTTCAGGGGAGTCCCAGAGCTGGTCAGGGACCACTGCACAAAAGTACCACCCAATAAAAAAGTACTACCATTTCCCTCCTACCTCCCACAAATGATGGTTTTTCATGAAGCATCTTTGAAATGAGCTATGAATCAAGTTTGAGGCACCTCACAGATCTGCTGAGATGGATGAGTCTGTTGCAGTCGTCATGGCACTCAATGTCTCATTACATTTTTTTAAAGTCTGACTGCGCTCTCACAGAAAACAGGCTCCAGATGTGGAGCAGGCAGGACTGCTGCCCCCAGGTTTAAGGTTGCTCTAATATTGCAGCTGATTACATAGTGCCAGCATGTGTTTTGCGAAACCACGAACTGCCTCATCAGGCTGGAACACAGTGTTGTGTCGTGTAATGTAGTGTCGTGTAGCCATTGCGACATTCGGGCTTGTAAAAACTCACCTGCAAAGCTAAATTTTCCATCGAATTGCCCCCTTGATGCTCTCACATCATTCTGCTCTTATTTGTGTTTCCTGAAAAAGCTGGTCTCTCACTGCTCCACATAATAAAGCCATTAACATTTCTCCAAATAGGTCCCAGCAGCCACATTTCCGGGTCATACGGCTACTTTTATTGGGAGACACTTGTTTGTGGAGAGTACTTATTCTTTTCAGAATGGGGAGGGGATGAGTGGGAAGTGGGGGGAGGTCTGTAGGGAATTCCTTGAAATGAAAGCGATGTCAAGCGTCTCTGGTCTGTCAACGGCAGCTGTGCTTTGAATAAATCCTCGACAAAAAGCTACCTTTGAAAAACTACCTTTGAATCCAGTGGAAAGATTTATAAAAAGAAAAAAGAATCATCGTGTGAGTGTTACACAAACAGAAGCCAGTGCAGGTTATGATTAAAAAATAATACCCTAGTTGCAATAGCTTACCCTGGCAACCAAAACAAATGCAAAGAAAAACGCAGGACTGGACGGCGTTTAAATCCCCTGAACAAATCCAAACTGTAGGTTCTTTAACCAGTTGCACTCCTCACTGTGACTCATTTTAATCTAAACAAATCATGATCTCCTTAATTTGTAGCCAGCTGACATGTAACATCCAGCCTTCTCCGTCAAACTCACCAGCATCCCAGCAGTTTGCTAACACTGTGGGAAAGGGTTTTTATGTGTCTCGCGGTTCCCCTCCTGTCGTCTTATCCTGTCTTCTGTCTTCTTCTCTCCTCCTAATTCAGGGCAGAGTTGTTGAGTGAAACTAGTTTCCCTGACTGATCAGCTCCCGCGTTTTTGTCGAGGACTGTCTGAGTGTCCGACCACTGTCTCCCCCCCCCCCACCCCACCCCCCCACCCACCCACGCCCTGTTTTTTCCTGTTGCCTCTTCAACCTCAAACTTAGAACCCCCCTAGATGACTCCCTTTTCTCTCGGTAATACGTCTGCACCTCATCAGTGTCAGTGAGGACGGTGGTCTACTGGTATTTCTTATTCTCTCTTACCATCTGAGCCTTTTCTGTAAAAGAAAGTAATGGAAGTAATCTGTGATTACACATTTTCTTTAAGAAGTGAGGCGTCGACATCGCCACACCTCCCAGCCCTCCGGCCCTTTACCCTCCTGTCCTACATCTGGCTGAAATTTAACCACGATTTGAAACCTGTTGTGTGATTTTTTTATTTTTATTGCTTGATTTATGACTTCACTTATATCCAATGACCTCTGGGTTTTGTTTTATTTTTGGTTTCGTGTCAATGTTTAGGGTTTGACTTTTGTTCGCTGTGACTGTACTTTGACTGAAATGTTTCTTTTTTTCCCTTTTGAATTGCAGACCAAATGTTAAAAGTACCCCACCAGAAAAAAGGGAGCAGTACTTGTAGTTTGGGAGTCTTCTGGCCTTCCCATGGGTCAGATTCTGTCACCAGGCAGAGCATACCCCTCTCACTGAGGAATTCAGACAGAAAACAAATTTACAAACGGCAACCTTTCAAGTATATAACTCAAATTAGTCTTTTTTAAGCTGATTTTTTTATGAATTGGGGGTTTGAAGGGGGGAGGATTTAAGTGTGTTGATATCCTTGTCTTGCTGTGGACATTGGGAGGGACAGTCACATTCAGGGTATGTTTTCCATAACATGTTAAAATGCCCACCTGTACATACCACTGCTACTCTTCTGTTTCTTTTTCTTCTTCTTTTTTTACTACATATATATTGTTTTACTACAGTGCCTCATAACATATGTTTGTGAACATGTATGCGTTTGACTCCATGGATTCCAAAAGTCTTCCATCCCGTCTGAGAGATGCGTCTTTCCAGCTCAATTGTTTCGATTTCTGCAAAAAAAAGAAAAAAAGAATGTGAAGATATTTTCCAGTACCACTTAGTGAAGACACATATCTCCAACAAAATCTCTCACTGTTTGCAAGAAGTTGTGTTCCTGTTTCAAGCAGCCCGGATTGAGGATATATACCTACATACGTACATAGATACAGCCAGTACATTTGTTTTCACTCTGTAAAGTGCCGTTATGATTTCCACAGAGTCGTTGCCTTGTTGACTCCAAAAGCATGTACTGTACCGTGTGCCGTACTAAGGAACGCCAGTCCTCTGAGCGTTCAAATGCCTGCATTCATTTACCATGCTATTTTCCTTTTCTCTAATATTTACCTCCTCCATGTTGTGTATGATCTCATTTACAATACCCCCCTCCCCCATCTGTTTCTTTTAGAACAAAGTAAACAGAGACAAAAAAAATTACATCTGCCTCCGTCTCAGTTCCTCATTGGACCTATTCTGTACCTTGTGCCCTCGTCTGACTCTATGTCCACACACTCTCCCTCGCTCCACCACTCGTTCGTCCTTTTCAGCTCGAATACTTCTGTTACACCCCGTTGTTCGATAATTGCAGACATGGAATTCCACTTCTGCTCCACTGGACTGTAGCACATTCTCATAGGTAGTTTGACAACATTACCATGTTGGACACAGCGACGGAACTACAGGACTCCTACCTTTCTTGCTGTGTTAAATTTCAAATGAAGAACATTGCCTTAAAAACAGGTTTTTCAGGCCGAACCTAAAATAGTCCACGTTTGTGGGGATCCTTCGTACTTGCTTTTGATCCCAAAAAATACAATTTATTTGCTGCTTTTTCAGTCCAAGTGTAAAACTTTACACATATAAACTACATTCACACTGGTTAGCGCAGACCAGAGGGTGTATTACAAAATAAGACATCTCAATTTCTACAGTCCACTTTCACACCCAGCACTTTTACATGCACGCAGTAGGTGAGCTGAGCTGACAGTTCAGCTGATCCGTCGCATCGAAAAAAGGCAAAACTAAACATGCAGGCTCATAAACACATGAGTCTGTCAGCACTATTAAAGCCAACAGGTTTTTTGTGGACTTGCAGTCGTAGCTAAAATAAGGCAGTTTGGGGGGAAAACGTACAGTGAAGACAGCGGTAGTGAGAGCAGAGCGTAGATGTGAAATCTCACATATGGCTGTGATGCACCATCTCTACCTATGAACATAAAGTCTGTGTCCCATCCACACTGTTTAAGACTATAGTGTAGAAAACATTTCCCGGAGGCACATTTGTCACAAGTGGCTGTACACAGTTAACAACTGTGGGCTGTGGCACATACGAAGAACTCACAACATTTTACTGTGTAATTGTTGCAGTTTTTTGAAACCTTTATTGATTGTCACATTACAAAAACGGAAAAACAAATCGAACAAAATCTGCGAACATATCAACATTTCTCAAAGAAAGATTGAGCTATTGTTTCAGGAAATAATTTGCCCCCCAAGCTCCCTCCAGGAATGCCTGTTGACCCCCGTTTGATGGTTTAATTGGCTAACTATTACAGTGAGCCACTTTTCTCAGTTTCCTCTGGAATTTATAAAGCATTGATTGTCTTGGAAATGTAGAATTGTAAATCTGGGCTTTGTGGTGCCTCCACCCAAAGAGATCACAGACCCCCAGGTTGAAGTCTCCTCAAGAGGACCACTTTATTTATTTTTTTTGAAATGTCTGCATTTATTCTTAGGTATTGACATCATCACAGAATGTGTCATTTTTTTGTAGAATAAATGCATTTTGTTAGGCTGTGCCTTTCGTTAGACTTGTTTGACTGTGACCATCACCTGACCTTACTGGCTACTGACCATTTTGCTGGGGTTTAAAAAAAAAGGACCATACAAGTCCTATAAAAAAGGACCACTTTACAAGATCAATCACCCTCACCCATTCACTCCCACAATCACTCGCATGACAAAGGAGACAGCTGTCATGCAGGTCACTCAAACACCATTAGGAACAAATTGTGGTACAGTGTCAAAAGACATTTTGGCTGATGGACGATGCGAAATGAGGGATGAAACCAGCAAACATTGGCCTGGAAGATGATCTGCTTTTGTCAACTGAGCCTGAGTTAGACAATGAGGAGAAAGACTGGAAGGGATATTCAGTCTTAGACCTACTCAGAAGTCAATCTGCCAGTTCCTACTCTCGTTGAACGTAGGACTTCAGGAGGTCCCACCATCCCACCACACCCAACCAAACTGATCCTGATCTCAAAGGAAAAAAAATCATCTGAACAAACAAAGTTTTGATTCTCCTTTTAGGAGCCTGGCCGAAAGGATTAGTGAGGTTTAAAACAATTCAGTCTAATCCTAAATCAATTAGCAAAGAAAATTAAGGCTTCATAGCAGCAGGGGGTGTGTTGATACACTGTGTGCACAATTATTAGGCAAGTTACATTTTTGAGGATTAATTTTGTTATTGTACAACTACAGTGCTCTTGGTCAATCCAAAATGTTAACAAACCCTCAAACTTGAACATTTAAGTAGTAAAAGTGAAGTCTTGGCCTGCTTCAGAGAATATCTATATGTACACCATTCTTAGGTAACTATGAGTGTGCAGAATTATTATGCAACTAAATAAAAAACAAAGATTTTCCCATCTCACTTGTTTATTTTCACCTGTTAAAGTGAGTATAATGAGCACATTCAAAATTTACAAAGAAACATTTCTGAAATTTCCACCCCCCCTCAAAGAAACCCTCAGTGACCAATGGAGCCGCCCTTCTTTTCGATAACAGTCACAAACCTTCCATTCATGGAGTCAGTCAGTTTCTTGATCTGGTCAGAATCAACTTTTTGTGCAGCCGCAACCACAGCCTCCCAGACACCGTTCAGAGAGGTGTACTGTTTACCTTCACTGTAAATGTCCTGCTTCAGAAGGCCCCAAAAGTTGTCAATAGGGTTTAAGTCAGGTGAAGAAGGGGGCCATGTCATTAGTTTTTCATCCTTAAGGCCTTTACTGGCCAGCCACGCAGTGGAGTACTTTGATGCATGTGATGGAGCGTTGTCTTGCATAAAAATGAAAGTCTTCTTGAAAGATGCAGACTTTTTCTTGCACCACTGCTTGAAGAAAGTGTCTTCTAAAAATTTGCAGTAGGTCTGAGAGTTGATTTTGAGTCCATTTCAACCCGAAAAGGTCCAACTAGCTCATCTTTAATAATGCCTGCCCATGCCAGTACCCCACCTCCACCTTGCTGCCGTCTTAGTCAAAGTGGAGCTCTGTGTCCGTTACTGATCCAACCATGGGTCCATCCATCTGGTCCATCAAGAGTCACTCTCATCCCAACAGTCCACAAAACCTTTGGAAAATCTGTCTTCAGATATTTCTTGGCCCATTCTTGGCATTTCAACTTATGTGTCTTGTTCAGAGGTGGTCGGGTTTCAGCCTTTCTTACCTTGGCCATGTCTCTGAGAACTGAACACCTCATACTCCTTGACATTCCAGGTAGGCAGCACTGGAGGATAATGGGTTCCTGGTTGCTTCATGCTTGATTCTTCTCAAATCTTTGGCAGTTAATTTGTATCTTTTCTTCTCGACACGTTTCTTGTGCCCCTGTTGACTATTTGCAACAAAATGTTTGATGGTTCTGAGATCACACCCCAATATCTTTGATATTTCAAGAGTGCTGCATCCCTCTGAAAGACTTTTTACAATTTTTGACTTTTCAGAGTCAGTTAAATCTCTTTTTTGGCCCATTTTTCCTGAGGAGAAGAATCTGCCTAATAATTATGCACACCTTGATTTTGGGTGTTGATCTCCTTAGGCCACACCTTCCCTCATTACACAAATACACATCACCTGGTATGCTATAAATCCAATAAGCATTCAAGTTTATGCAGCTTGGAGTTGGAAATTGTGGACAAAATGATGTTTTGGTCAAAATAATCACTTGCCTAATAATTGTGCACACAGTGTACATCTTTTGACAATGCCTTCCCCAACTTTCTGCTGTCAAAAACATCTCTGTTTGTTTGTTACTGGCCCCAAAAAATTGAAAACAATGATAGAATTTGCTGGTGGTTTAAGTTAGTCAAATTATTCGATCAAAAGTATGTACAAGTGAAAACCAGTGAGGGACCCCTCATGTGTGGGCACTTTCAACATGTGTCGGGCTGTCTGCAGTCAAGTGTGACATGGCTGGGGGCTGAAGCAATGGTTTTTGATCAGAAAAAAAGTTGTCTGTACTCGCTGGTGGAAAGATCTCCAGAAACAAGTAACTGAGTAGTTTCCTCCACAGGGTGATGGGAAGCACCCTTCGAGGCATAAGGAGCCCAGAGTAGAGTCACAGCTCACTCAAAAAGAGAGGAGCCAGCTGAGGTGGCTCAAGCATTTGTTTCAGGTGTCACCAGATGGTGGCCTCAGACTGGTGTTTCAGGCATGCCCTACTAGGATACCCATATTGAAGGGACTATGTCATCCAGCTGGCCTGAGAACACCTTGGAATTCCCCGAAGAACTGAGGGCAGTGTCCAGGGAGACAGAAGTCTCTAGGGTCTCTGCTGAAACTGCTGCCCCTATGATCAGTACAAAAACACCTGTAAATTTTGTGAGTATTAATTCTAGACTATGTAATATTGTATATTCAGACCAAACAAAATACTGAGATTTGGCAAACAGATTCGCAACATGTAACTTCTGAAAGCGTTTTTGCTGTTCAAATATGCACCTGGTCCTGTTGCCATGTTTGGAAAAGAGCCTTTACTTTCTTCTATTTCTTCTGTTCAATCAGGTTTTTTTTTCTCCTCGTTTTGACTTTCGTGACAGATCCTGTCTCATATAACCTTATTTTTTGCTGGTAAATATGCAAAGCAACCATTTAAACTCACCCATTTTTCTCATGGTGTCACTGATGCCAATCATCTCCAACCCAATGTATTTGATGTCTCAGTAAATCCCTGTCACCATTTGGTATTTGGTGAGAAAAAAAATGCTGGTAAAAAAATACATTTGCACAATAACATGATTTAAGTTTGAGGTTTGCAAAATTAACTAAAAAAACCCCTTTCAATTTTACAATTTGGTCCGGAATATATTTACTTAAGGCAAGTATCAAGTACGTCAGTGGGTAAAAATGTTGCTTCATAGAACAGAGCAAAGTTTGGCAAGTTACTCGGTTTGTCAATCAGATCTAAATGCTTCTAGGAGAATCAGAATCTGGATTGTGTGAATTTTATTAAAGTAAAAGCTTTGTGCAACTGCTGCTGGTCTCTGACACTCTCACCAACTCTGCAAATTTAATCCGGCAGTGTGAGCAATCAAGGCTATGGCTCCACATGATGAACCCAATGATCTGATGCTCACAGATATAATAACAAATAATTATAATATGAGATGATTAGATAAAACACTGGCATGTGTTTTTCCCGAACTGCAATACTCTGCAGGATGATGGATGAAGTCTCATGCATTCATTTATTGTGCTTTGTGGTGATGCAGGAATGTGAGCATGGGAACTAAAACCTCGGTCGCATAACTTGAGAACTTGATTACAGCAATAAACTATGTTGTCATAGAGATCCTCTCCAGTCGTACTGAGACAGAAGATGAGGCTGGGAAGAAAAGCACTTCATTAAACAGTAGCAGCTACTTTAGCATAACTTCACAAAACTATGGTGGTGCATGGACACGATCAGAGGTCACCAAGGTCACAACCCGGGTTTTCCTTTGTCGTCCTGCTTTACCAACCCAGACATTCATGTTGGCAAAGAACGGTACAATCAACCAGGTACTCACCATGGAAGTGCAGACAATTTTTGTATTTGCAAAAAGTGACACATACAGACACATATATATTAACTATAAAGCTGCTAATACCACTTTACTGTACATGGACACACAAAAAATCATCACAGGCTGAAGTAATTTTGAAGGAAGATTATTCCTCAGTATAACAGCTGCAGTAGTATGGAGTTTATTATGTAATAATAAACATAATTAACTCCATACAGTAGGCTCAGGATAGTAACAGTGTGTTAAATTTGTTTTTTCAAAAGAATTAATAGATAATATGCAAGTGATGTTTTAGAATTCAAGTCATATGCAATTCATCACTCTGCATCTGTGTAATAACCACAGCAAAAAAATGTCATGTCTTGTTTCAATTGATTTCAGTGTTCAGTTTTTTTTCCCCCTTATTCTTGTTTCCCACATAGTATTTTTTTCAAATAATAGCTCCCAGAAGTGATCACGCACGACAGGTTACAGTGCTTTGGGCCATTTTCAAAAAAGCAGATTGAAAGTCAACCAAACCAAATGAAGGATACTCGTTTCATTTAGCATTCTCCTTCTAGTGAAAATACTCTGGTGTGAACACACCATTTTGGTTTTTTTTTAATTCCTCAGTTCTCCCTCTGTCATTGTACAGTTTCCAGTTCACTTCCAGGCACACTCTCAACACTGATTCGAACGCCTCTTTCTGGATTTAAAAAAAGAAAAAGCATTCATTTATCTGTTTACATCTGGGATCATTAGGAAGCACTTTGATGTGAAAGTAACACATATTAGCTTCACTGTGAAGGAGAAATAGGTCCTGTATTAAGAAAAATTAGGTTCAAGGAACACTGATGTGAATGTTGCTGATGACAGCTTTTGTGCAGCTTTTTCCTCTTTAAATGTAGGATGACACGAGTGGTGCATGTGCAATCATCTGAAGTGGTCCCAGTTGTTTCAGCTCCATCCTGACCTTATTGCTCATAAGAGCCAGTCCGCCGACCGTCAATGCACCTGAAGTCCAAGAGCAGGTCACACTTCTCTCCATCAGCCAGTAGAGGACACCAAACTCAAATGTTATTTCAGAAGATACAGTGACAATGAGGACAGAGCATTAGTTTCCAGTCAGAATATGTCTTAAAGGTATGAAAAAGTTGCATCTGTGATCCCGTCCTGCGGAAGCAACTGCATCAAGACTTCAGTGGAACAGCGAGTGTTCGGGAAAACATCCTTCCTTGACTTTTTTGCTTTCTTTCAAATTTTGTGAAAGCCATTAAAGCTGTGCCATGGGATGGGGCGTTCTCCCTCTCCGGGACCTTTTTTGTGAGTCCCTCTCTTTCTGTCTGTGTCTGACTGTCTGACTGGACAGCACTTATGCACTTATTTTAACTCCACTCGGCAAGTCTGTCTGTGAGCTTCCCTTTGTGTCTGCTCGCAAAACACACTGTGATCAACACACCACAGACTAAGTAGCTGAGGAGTGGAATCAAATAGTGGTGGCCCATTAAGTGTGCATCTGTTCAAGAGAGATACTCTTATTATTGCTATTTATTCTCTTTTGAGGTAATGTGAAGCAGCTTTGTCACAATACCTAACATGACAAACCTGCTGCAGTCTCGAAGTTGTATCTCTTTTAGTCGTTGCTTCTTGGCTCACAAACCTGCCACCGATTTTTGTTTTTAGGAAACTGTGGTTCATCCAACAATGGATTAAAACCTTGATCAATCACTCTGGGGCCAAATTCTCTGGGTAAAATGAAAGTATAAACATGTTGACCTTTGATCATTTTGGTGGGCTCCAAAAATCTGAGAAGGAATGGGCCCAGGATGGACCCTTGTGGAACTTGAAGTGTCCTTTAATTAAGCCGAGGTTTGAAAACTGACCTATCAAGTTACTTTAATTTGTATTAGTGCTCAGAAATGCCAGCCAGTTTTCCATTCAGTCTAACAGCATGGTCAACAGTGTCAAATGCAGTAGTGAGATGAAGTAAACCGTATTTTTTACTGTTCAACTATCAGATGTATGACAACGGACATTTAGACAAGAGATGTTTCAGTCTGTGCCATGGACAAAAAAGGACCAAAAAAGGTGCTTCGAGGCTGCTAAAGCATTCCAGGGCTCATTCCTTTCTCTAAATCCCACCCATGACAGGGTGTCTCCACTGATAAAACAGGGACTGTAGACTCAGGTGACGGTTAATTTGACCTACAGTGAAAACCTTTTCGACAGAGGGAGTTTTTTTTGTGGTTACTGAGCTCTTTATTCTCTAGTAGGTGTAACTTAAAGTAAAGTAATAATAAAGCCGTTCTCCACTGAAAGCAACAGCTGCAGGTAATGCTGATGCAAACAGTGGGTTCATCAGGCGAGACACATGAAGACATTAGCCCCCTCAACTGTTTTCATTCACTTTGACACTATGAGCGATACACCCACGAGAGCTGTAGGATTATAACTGCTTTTTTTTTCTTCTCCAAAAAAGTAATCACTTATTCATGTATTACTGCCAAAAGTACCAATGTGAAATAATATGTTGCTGTGATGGACAGTTCCCAACTCTGGACAGGATAGAAACAATTTTGAACTCAAGCGTCACACAATGCTTTCAATACTCTCTAAGTTTTGGTTCTCTGGGGAAATCCAGCCGGGCGTCAGCTTGGGCTCTGGTTGATGAGGACAGATAATCTTGATATACACAAGCACGACCCTCATAAAAATGAGCCTCTGAAGACAAATGCATTTGACAAAAACACAATTTTATAGTGATTTTTCTTGGTGGACAAAGTCAATACACTCTTACAATCTGATGGCTCTTTTTTTTTCATTTGGCAATGACAACTTTGTATTCTATGCATCATTGTCCTCTCATGTCCAACATTAGTTTTAAAAAATAGTTTGATGCAAACTGTTTTAACTTTAAAACTGTCTAAGGGACTGTTTGTATCCACTCAGATTCCAATAAAGGTTTTTTGTAGAAGGTAGCATCATGGTTCACGGTCTTTTAGTTTAATGGCTTCACACTTTTGGGAAAAAAATGGCGCCGAATGTTCTCTCAGAAAGGCTGGGGACCCCTATTTAATCTTTGCGTGGTATAACAGCTAAACAGCATAAGAAAACACCCCCAGCCTTTAAAATAAAAGCACTGAGCTGTTTCCAAGGTTTTCTGTTTTTTGACAGTGAACCCTCACTATATCGCGGTTCACCTTCTGCGGTTTTGCTGTTTCACGCATTTTTTTGTGTACAGTTTTTAATTTTTTTTTTTTTACAGCGTGGAAACACGCATTGTGTTTCCAGATTGCCTATGTCGCACTCCATGTTTCTGTCCTGTCTGTTTCCTGTTTTATTTTGATAGTTCACCTTGTTTCTCGTTGCAGGCTGTGCCTACTCTGTGATTAGATTCACCTGGTGCTCCTCGTATATATGTGGGCTTCTGTTCTTGTCTTGTTGCCAGTTCATCTGTGTGTCTTCACCAGTTGCACCGTGTGTACAGACATCGCCTGCCTGTGCATGATCCCCTGGACTGTCTTTTGGATTTGATTTTGTTTTGTCTCCGTGGATTTCCCTGTTTTGGCACCTAACCCCTGCCTGTCCCCGACTATGTGCCTGGATCATCCGCACTACTGCTTTGCTGGTTTTTGAACTCTGGACTGTTGACTTGTGTTTGGAAGATAAAGTACTGTTGTGCAGTTGAGTCCACAAACCCAGCCGTCAATGTCAATCATTCTTCTCCGTGCCTTGTCTCTGTCCACTACAGGATGCCTTCAGCCTGGCAAATTTACATTTTTGCAAATTTTCTTCACAACAAAACTCAGTGTTTTGCACGTTCTGCACCGACAAAGGCACCTGCGGACATGCCCAAAAGGCAGAGGAAGATGTCAACTATTGCAGAAAAGCTAAACTTCTGGTCATGCTAAAAGAAGGTAAAAGCTATGCAGCTGTAGGGCGTTATTACAGAACACAGGAATGTATAATAATTATAGAACATTAAGATGACCACTTTGCGGATTTCGCCTGTCATGGGATCTTTTTGAAACCCCTGGCAATAAACAAGGGTTCACTGTAGATTATTTTACTGTTTTGCTTCTTTGTTGAAATGTGCAATTACAATATTGAGGACCTCAAAGATACACAACTTGGCTATTTTCTTTATGAACAATCCAAAGATTAGTTTCCCTTATTTTGAAAAAAACTTTTGAAGCAGGCCCGCGCCTTTTGAGGATCCTGTTTGTTTTGGGTTAAAAAAAAAAGCCTGCTACCAATAATAAAAAGATCTGTTTATGACTGGCCCCACCCACTAAGTTAAGAGATGACTCTTCTGTGAGCAAGCAGGTGAACGGTCGGCAGGCAGGAAAGCAATGACAGGAGCAGCAGCATGCAGGATTCCTTTTGTGTGTGTCACAATGTTGCCTGCCTGAACAGAGACCTCCTGCACACAGGGTGCTTTGGAAACCCTCACAACACTATGTGTGCACCTCCACGTGCCTGCATTTGGATCAACTGCATTCAGATCCACTCTGTCACACTTTGAGCTCAAACTTGAATCACACCTGAGAGATGGTCTGTGTCCTGGTATGAGTGCTTTCACACTGAAACAGAGCAGAATGAATGTTGTGTTGTGTAGTTACAGTGGGCAGTGACAGCCACCCCATGAGTGATCTGTTGTGAGTGTCCACTCTGGACCACAGCAGGCCCATGGACACCACACACACCTGAAATAAACACACACAAAATGCACAAATCAAACCAAATCCACAGATTAAAGTCAGAGGACCAAGTGTAGGGTTGGGCACCGAAAACCAGTTCCAAATAGGAACCGGTTCCTAACGTCCGGTTCCATAATCACTAAATAGATGAAACATGACAGAAAACCTTCACTTGCTGCGAAGTATGAATTGGAATAGACATTAATGAGTGCTAATGTGCTTGATGGGTTGTGTCACTCTCCTGCTACTGTCGCTTGCTCCACAGACACTCAAGCATCAGCCAGCAACTCTTTGTTGGAATCAGTTGCGTGGAAATTATGACTTTCTTTTTCCTAACAGACTATAGTCTGAAAGCTGTAGCTTAAGTTTGAATATGCCATCAGTTGCTAAAACTGTGTCAATTCTGTTCATAGCTGTTGAACGCTCACAGAGTCATGCCAACATAAGCCGTTCTGAGCCCGGGCTGCTGCTGCTGCTGCTGCTGCTGCTGCTGCTGCTGCGTTAACCGGCTCACGCCCTCAGCCAGCAAATAAAAAGCAAACCCCTTTCACCATGGCAGCAAGGGGAAAGCTGTCAAGTGCCACAGAAAAGTAACGGCGTATGTGGTAAAAAGACTGCATCCCCTCAGCAATACACATTTAGGTAGCATTATGTAAATAATATTGTTATGCTAACTAACTTAGCTGGTACTTGCTGCTACTTTATCTACCCCTGACCTAAGTTACAGTAACTTTATTGAGAGATTTATCTTTGGCACAGTGCTCGTTTCATTGAAAAACATAACACCATATGGACGTGCGTAAGTGTGTATTAATTGCACGTTGCTTTTATGCTCTGTTTAAAAATGATTTTTGGTTCTTTTTATATATACATACATATACATACATATACATATATATATATATATATATATATATATTTCTAAAGACATCTTTTGTTTGTTTTTGTGTTTGAAGGGATATGATCCATTCAATAAATCCAAAGTATACCCTCCTACAAAGGAGTGTTAGACGAATAGATTGTGATGAGTAAAAATGACCCATGTAAAGGCTTTTTAGAACAGGAATCGATAGTGGGAATCGGAATCGTTAAAATGCAAACGATGCCCAACCCTAACCAAGTGTCTGAAGCCAGGAATGAGAGGAATGTAAAGGAGTCTCCCACTCTGCGCAGACTGCTGACCACACTGACTGCTTCTGCCTGGTGCTAATTAAGAGCTTCGTTCTTCCCGGGACGCAGTACCAACCTCCGCATTGACAGAGGGCGCCAGAGACCTGCAGCAACCGGCTCTGCTGTGGGGCACCAGGGACACAAGTAGTGCACAGCAGACTGGATATCGCGATGAGAATGGAGGGTCCGGTCAGGGTACACATCCCCGCCACTGCCGCCCTCAACACCAACACATCAACTGGAAAAACAGGAGAAATGTCAACACGGGAAGTAACAGCCCTTCCAGAGATCCATCACTATAATGTATGTATGGGGTCATCTACTGGCTTTTCACTGTTCCTTTGGCTCTGTGTCTGTGTGTGTGTGTGTGTGTGTGTGTGTGTGTGTGTGTGTGTGTGTGTGTGTGTGTGTGTGTGTGTG
>JAUESF010000070.1:19755814-19772552 GCA_032274765.1 Malacoctenus tetranemus | reverse complement strand
CTGTGAGCCAGACTAGCACAAGGTTAGCGTCTCTCAGAGTTCGAAAAAGTTGCTGATTTGTCATTTTCACCGTGAAATTAAGAGGATGGTTCATGTGTGTTCATTATCGGAACAGCGGACTCTTGAACGCTCCCTCTCAGCTGGTGAGGTCTGCCACTGTGTCAGGAAGTGTTCAGAACTCGCAGGAGCGCAGTTATTTACAGCTGTTTAGGCTCTAAAAACATTCTACATTATTTCGCTGCAAGTCAATTATGAACGGTACCCACTTTTTCCCAACTTTTCCCCCCGTTTTTTGGACTTTTTGTTTCTTTGATTGTCTTGTAAAGTGTTTGAGATTCGTCTTCCCATTAGATTGGCTGGATTGCAGAAGAACCTGAAGTCACTGGGTGAGGCAAGCTCTGCTTGGAAAAAGGAGGTGTTTACCTAACGTGGCTCCTTTTTTTTGATAAATGCAATTTCAACTAATTTCCGGCCCCACAGCAGCCGAGGGAATTACTCGGCGGCTCTTTTTTCCCCCCCCCCCAGCCTACATGACAAAATTTACTAGCTTTGCTGTGCACCTGTGCTAAATATGAAGCATGCCATTTCATTTGAATCCTAAGCTCGATCCTCCTAAACTCATTTTGGTATTTATTAGACTGGCGCATTCATGCCGGAATGCTTGTACTTTGCATTTGCATTCATTCCTCTTCCTCTGAACTATTCCCTCTATCGCCCTCTCACCTCCTTCCTGTCGACCCCCCCCCCCCAAGAGTTGGTTTAGTCAGGGCGACATGCCTTTGGCACTACTTGAAAATCAGGTTTCCCATTAAGCCCTGGAAAGTTGAATCTGGGGGCAGCGGGAGTGTGTATGTGCAGTGGGGGGCTTTGGTTGTTTTTTGGAGGATCTTGGCAGGGAGAAACCAGTTTAACGGCAGCAACCTCAGAGCCTCTTGTCAAACATAGACGGCTCGCTTCTGGAGGAGCTGAATGCATAATGTGATGTTAAATATGCTGACTGTGTTGCTTTTAGAGTCTTCCTATGGCCACTTTTCGCAGAAATGGGAGCATAAAAGATGAAGACGAGGCTCATCAAGAGCATCAGAGCAAACTCTTCAATGGGTGAAGACACTCAAACACGTCTTGCAGTCATCAGGCATTGTCTCCAGCAGTAATAATGCTGAATTGATGTCATTTAAAGGGTAAATTCAGTCAAAGTAGTTCTTAATCATCGTACAGAGGGTGTTCAGATTGAACATTTCACCCTCGAGCAGCTCCACCTGACAACAGCTGTTATCAATTGCTCGGCGTCCAGCCTTTCAAACGTCTGCCGAGCTGAAACGGCTCAGAGCACTGGCAGACGACAGGCGACACATTATGGAGTGACAGGCAAGCATGAGCCGCCCCCCTCCCAGTCTCCGGCTTTTCAGTGCAATACTGCGTCTTGGTTTCACCGCATCGAGCTTAAGCTCCCTCTGCCCGCAGAACACCTTCATGTTCCTGAAGTTGTCAGTTTCCCCCCGTTCGGGCCGCTTTTTCTTTTCAAATCCACCCGCCCTCCTGAAAGCAATCTCTGTTAACCTTTCCCAAAATGCAAAAGAAAGGTTGTGGTAGTGTGGTAGTGGGAGCACTATTCGTTCCCGTGCACTCCTATGACACACTCCAAGCGAAAGTGTCCTGAAACGAGCAGCGCTTCTTGTTTCAAGACACTTTCGTCTTTCATTAAGTAAAAACAACTTTGAAAGTCACCTTTTGTCTCCTTACTTCTTTTTTTTTTTTAATTTCCCTCTCTTTTTTTGTTTCCTTGTCCAAGCTTTGGGTATCTGAAGTTTTCGTCACACTAAGCGTGCTGTCAAGTTGGATTAGTCCATGGAGTTTAACTTTTGCGGGGGGGGGGGTTTGGAACAGGAAAGGAACTGTGGGTTTAGGCTTCACAAATAAAACCTTGCTGAGTTGCAGGTTCAAAGTTTATCCATTCATTTTCTGGAGGCATAATTTCCCCCCCTCCCAGCCCCACTGCCCCTGCTCCAATTATTTCTCTGGAGTCAAAAGCTTTTTTTTCTTGCCAGAGTTAAAAGATACAGTGTGTATCATCATCAGTAGCGGGGCGGCGTCGGGGAAGGAAGGGCAAGGACAGAATGGGGTGATTGTGAGGTTGCCTATAGCGTCTCTGCCCTGACAGGTGGTCTTTACTGTTGGCGGGCGGGCTGGGGAGGGGGGGGGGGATAAGGGAGCAGTTGAAGGACATACTGATAGATCCTAACAAAGCGCATTTTCTGAGTTCTGCAGCTTTTATCTGCACCTTTTTTTAATCCATACATCCATTGTTACTTTTCAAATTATCCAGGACCTGGTGGCAGGGGGCTCCTGTGCTGGACCTCCCTCTTTAGGGAGGACCTCAAGGTGTCCAAATGCCAGCCAGGTGATGTGCACTGTAGCACAATAACCATGAATGTTACACATGGAAAAAACGAAATCCATATTGCTTGGCACCAGGGATATAAAGTTTCAGTTGAAAAACTGTTGGATGGAAGAACAGATTGAGTGTGTGTTTTATATCAGTATAATGCTAATTAGAATGAATAATAATTTGAAACATTGTAAATGATCTGTACATTAAATGAAATGAGACTCGTGAGTGGCACTGCAGGTAACTGCAGCCACGAGCCAAGCCGTGCAAACACTGAAGCTACAACGTTTACTACACTGATAATCTTTTTCTTTGTAGTTACACTTTTTAGTGGTCAGTTGATCTGCATCACTTGCTGATGGTAGAAGAATCCATAACTATCACTTGCAGTGTTTGCATTTACCGCAACCGTCTCCTTCCTGTATCAAAGCTGTCGGGGACGCGGATGCAGCGTCATTTGACGTCACATCCGCAGGGCAGCGCGGGAAATTCGGTCACTGAATTGCAGTGCTTTGTGCAGCACACAACCTGTTCAAGGCAATGTAGAGAGACATGGGTGGGCTTGTTCTTTTTGCTTTTTCGAGGCTTCATCACCCTTCATCACCCATTAAAGAAACTGGACATGCTTGTTTATTCTTTTGTAATTCCTACCTCTAGTCTCGAATTGAAAAGGACGTGTTTGTCATACTTTCAACAGGGTTTGGTTCTACTTACCAACTGGCCAAATGTGTGAAGACTCATTTCAGTGGTAGCACATGTTTATATGGCTCCTCATAGAAGAAAATCAATCACTTTGCCTCAAGCAAACCTAACCTCAGGCACAATGGCTAAAAATGGCAGAAAATTTATGGTGAAAGTTTATGAGAGAAGACCCAATAAGTTTGGATTATAGGTCTATCAGGGTTCGATATGGGAAAAAGCATAGGTGAACAACATGATAAATGATGCCTGCGATACACAAGTTTATTTAAAACTGTCTTTGCTCATTAACAGGTGCTTCCTGGGCATCAATCCTGAAAGAGGCTCAAAGACCAAGAAGCGAACAAGAATGAATCCTCATGTCAGCACCCTTTTGAGGAAACGTATTGACTTTGAGTGGGCATCATAGTTTTTTGCAGCAGCAGTTGTCAGGCTCAGTTTTAAGTCTTTCGGTTCTTTTTGTACTTTGTAAAGACAACTTTGCTCTATAAGATATTCACACAATGCTGTTGCGTGTGGACCCATTATAATGTTTGAGATTGAGAGGAATGCCTGACCCCTTTATGACATCCCTTCATTGCTCTCTCTCCCCTCCTCTCTAATCTTTCGATGTAGGCGTCATTACCATCATCTCACTTTTTTGTGGCACGATTGAATGGCTGAAAGTTGTTGAAGTGCAAATTTATGCACAATATCACTGCATTTTAACATGTTTTTCACAACCAAAAATTTTAATTTATTGGAATTCTTCAGTTCTTAACAATTGCTGAATGTTGAATAACGTGTATTTGTTAAAAAAATATGCCATTGGGCTAACATTGACTTCATCTCAGAGTTGTTTGTTGGGGGGTGGAGGGCAATAGTACAATCTTTGTCAATTCACAGTGAATGTATTCATTTTCATTACTTAGTAAATTGCTGGTCTAATTTAGCATGACATCCAAAATACATTGTAAATTCACAGTAAGTCACTGTGAATTTGTACATTACTTTCACAATACTCACTGTGAAAGTACATAGCTTTATTGTCATGGTGTACAGCAAAAGGCTGTATTTCCACAGTAATATATCGTAATATCACAGTGAGTGCTTTGTCATTGAAGCTGTACAGTTACAGTATACAGTTGTGTTTTTACAACAATGTATTGTAATATCACATCTGTGATATTACTGTAAACTGCTGTATGTTTCACAGTATAGTGCTGTAATCCTTACTGTGAAAATCATGCAAAACTTATCCAATTATTTATTGTCAATTCACAGTGTAATCTTTTGCAGCGTGTGCGCAAACAATCAGTTCATCACCGAAGCAGCTCAGGTCTTCAGTATCATCTCAGTGCTAAACATGTAGCAGCAAGCCAAGGATATGTTTTATTTATGGGTTTACCACGCTAACTGAATGTACTTAAATGTTTCATCAAAAAAATATCTTTTTTTCCTCAAGCAGAACGTTTACAAAAACTGATAAACATGATTGTGCAGTATATTGTGTATGTGTATATCTTTTGATTGACTGAGTCATTTACCGAAGTCTGTTTGAGCTGAAAAGTGTTGCTGCTTTTTTTAGTGACTGATCCAAGATTAAGTGTGATGAGTTTACACTAAAAATCTAACTAAATTAGTTCCACAAATTTTGATTTATTTTTTTTATAACAATTTGAGTGTCTCTTTTGCATGCCATGACAATTTTAAAGGTTTTGTTGGTGCTGTGATTTATTTATTTATTTTTACTAATTTCGAGATTCTGAAATTATCAAACCATGTGAATTAATAAAGGACACTGAATGTTTTTACATCTTGTTTTTGGTGAAAAACCATACAATTTGCTGCTTCTTCCCCTTACACTGAGTATGAAACTGTGATTCTGTGATGTGTGTTAGCACCGGCCCCGGGATTTCTTGTAATTGATTTGAAGCTCTAATGGACTGGGACTCACTTGTCTTTGCTTTATATGACTGCGTGATTGTGCCCCCCCCCCACAACTACTGGAGCTCCCTCCTCTTTGACGTTCACTTCTGGTACTCACCTTCACTCTTCAGACCTGGCTCACATCTTTATCTCCAACCGACTTCCCCAACCCCCCACCCTTTCTGCTTCAGCACTGCCCCCTCCCTCCTTCGGCTGCATCACAGAAAAGCGAGTTTATCATCATAATTATCACCATGTTCCCTCCAGAACCTTATCTTGCTAAGTAAGTGTGTGGTTTTGTCTCTTTGCGCTGACATCCTCGGGCAGCACTTGACTGTAGCTCATCTCTGTCTTGCTCCACTTAGCATCGCATTGAACTTTTTTCCCCCTCTTTTCTTCCATTTTTGAGGAGACTAGCACACTAGCGTAGCTTGCATCAGCTCCATGCAAGCTAATAGCGGCATCAGTAGCTGCATGCATTGGAGAACATCAAAGCCCGCAATTCCCTCTGAACACAGAATCTGAGTTCATGCAGAGGGCATGCATGCAAAAACACACACCGAGGCATGTACACATACACACACAGACGGGTGTATACAGCGGGCACCAGGGAAGGGGGCTTCTTGTTTTTACACAGAATTTCCATATATGTTAATAGCACACTTGTTATTGTGGAGAAGCAGCCGGTGGCGTGATGAGCCATCCTGGCTGCAGGGAGGAGGTCAGACGGTTTATAAAAAAGCACAGTCTGTGGAGGTTTTTTAGGGCCCACTGATGTGGCACCAAAGGCACATCCAGGATGTACATAAGCAATTTGTTGTCCACCATTTTGTGTCTGCAGCATCACAAATGATGCTGGATAAATAAAATAAAAAACCAAAGAAAAACATTGAGGTGAGTTTTCTGCACATGTCACACGGTCAACCTGTGAAAACCCACTTCATGATGCTCCAATACAATTGTGCTTGTATGGGAAGTGTTGGCGTCACAGTGTAAGTTAAATTCATGGATCCTCCCAGTTGGCTGTGTCTGGTTCTCTCACTGTCAGAGGCAAGCATTCACCAGGAAATAGACATATCAATATCATGTTAAAATATGCAAATCATTTTACAGCGTGAATGAAACAGAGCCACTGCAACACAATGCATCCAAAACAACTACAAGTTTCATTGAATGGCAAAAGCAATACAAGCACAACACAGTTAGCTACTTAGCATGTGTTGCTAGTGGGCCGTGAAAGAGTCCAAGGAGTCTGTGAAATCCTTGAAAATTTATTTTTTTCCACTTAACTTGTCTTCTATTTCATAAACACCATATCGACTTAAAGAGGATGAAGTGAACCATAGCAGCGTTCTGGTGTGTGCGTTGCCACACAAAACAGGTGACGTCAACCACAACAATGAGATGTTTCCAAAGCTGAGGATGTCCAGAGGAGGAGCAACCTGAGTCCAGAAACATCCTTTAAAAGAAAATCTACTGTAAATCAACTGTACGTCTCCTCACATGTATCTGACTGCAATTATTGTGCATAATTTAGGCAAAAAAAAATCTAAAGATTAGTTGGTATTTTGGTACTATTTAAGCTTCTAGTGACATTATTCTAATCACGCGTTGATGTTTGTTCCCTTCGGCAATCATGAAGTGATCATCTGATATGTTGGCAGCCATGCAGGGAAACCTACTCCTACGTTCAGGGACAAAAAAAACACTCGGTGAACAGTGTTTACTCACAGTGCAGTGATGTAGAGATCATGTTTTAGGAAGCTGCGCTCCTCAATCTGCACAACACTGCCGCAAACAAAACACGTTCAAGTGATCAAAGAACTGTCATCCTGTTTTTGGATGGAGCTTTTTCTTCCCCATTTATTGTATAATTTGTTTTGCGTGGTTAGTGGTCACAGAGCACTGCTTGTTATCATCAGAATAATTCACAATGAAATGTGTTTGTAATTCCTGCCGGGATCTCGTTTGGTGCCATGGAGCTCATGTAACAGGCAGAGGCAGGTTCAAATCTTTAAAGCATGAGTTTTGTTCTCTTTGCAGTGACCCACTCTGCCATCAAAGCATTTAAATCAAGGTTTTCCAAAGTTGGTCTTTTGGAAGTCGAAGTACTGCTGAATGCTTCGCTTTAATGTTTTTCTGATAAGAACACAAACTGATAAAGCTTTCATAGCTCCACACTGAAATGAGTGGAAATCGCTAAGCTCAATCATTTACGAGATGCCTAATATAATAAATCATAACTCTCATTTGTATACACCAGTGTTTGCCTCTGAGCATATCAGAGTGAGATTAGCTTGTCCCCTGGTTTGTCTGGTTGTCAAGATCATAAGATGCTAGTTTTATTGTTTCACTCAATCTGGCAAACCTCCAAACAGAGTCTGTGACAAGTTGCAGTTTTACCCACAATTTTACCTCTTTACTTTTCATAAACAGAAAGCAGTGGATGTTTTTTCTTTTTCTTTTTTTTCCCAATGGAACATTATTTGGGAGTGTTGTGCCATGTGTATTTCATGAGTGGATTGCAGTTTTTGCTTGTTGCAATTTTGTTTTCATGCAACTTGACCCTTTTTCATACTTGGTAAATCAATATGTGTACTGTCATTCAATTGTGTGATTGCTTAAGTTAAAAAAAACAACAAAAAAACAGGATGTTTTCTCAAACTCAAACTCTCATTTATTTAAAAGCAGGTGTAAGGGAATTTTTCTTGTGAATGAGTCCAGAGAAGGTCGACCTTGTCTGTTTTTTTTTATTCAAAGCACAAAAAGCATAAATGATGCAGGTCATCTACACAGCTCAATAATGATGGTAAACCCGATTCCTTTTACTGACTCGAGTCCTCATGCGTCACTCACCAAGGTGTACTGGGTTTACGAGTTACTGAGTTATTGAATAAAAAGAGAAAAATCTGAAAACTTCAAGAGTGGAATAATTATTTTTTCTGTCAAATTCAAACAAAAGAATTCTAATCATACAACATTCAATGTTTGCATGCATGGAACATTTTGATAAATTAAAACGGGTGTGGGAGGGGGGAGATGAGCGGGTGAGTCCATTGCTGCGGTGCTGGGGGGGTGACTCTGAACGACAGTGGAACTGGCTAAATATTTTGAATTTTGGCCACTGAATACATTTGCTGACAAAACCTAATGTGTACAGTGAATATTTCCACTTTCTGCCATCCGTACCAGAGCTGAGCAGCCGACTTTCAGCTCAGATGATATGTGGAGGTTGAGTCCACTACACAGGAAATACATGGGACTCGAAGGACTCGGGTTAACTCGAGTGGACTCATAAGGACGTGCCGTCTTGCGTCTGGAACCGGATGAACGATGAATCATGAGTCATTTACTGCTCAATGATGAGGACAGAACTCGTGAGTCGTGTCCGACTGAACGACAAGTCAGGACTCACGAGTCAGGAACGACTCATAGAGGGGAAGCGCTCATATCTGCTGAACCAATGAGCTCACAGCAGCTGCCATGAAAAAACAAAAACAACACATAGTGCGCTGCAGCTTCTGATTTTTTTCATACCAGTAAAACCATTGATTTTAAACAGGAAAACAAACCATATCATAGTGGAAAAAATAGTGACAGACTAAACATTCTTAAATAAGAAATTTTTATTTGCATGCATCAAACACCCGTGTTTAAAATCGTTTTTTTTTTTCGGAGTTTTGATGCAGGTTGTGAGGAACATCCACTTTAAACTGCCATCTTGGATCGCGGCTCCATAGCGCCCCCCTGCTTGCCTTAGATAGTGTAGTCAACCTATATTTTGAAAATGGTTCATCTGACATTTTTGCAAACCCCCCCGCCCGCTACATGTTTATATCACATAGATACTGTTTGGGTTAATTTGACCCACCAGTCACACATGGATGTAAAATGGCGTCAGAAATGGCTTATTGTTTCTTTCTTTGCAACTGTCAGACATGTTTCAACTTCATCACACACACAGACAAACAGAGACACATAGACAAACACAAACACAGGCAGACACTACACAAATACAATACAAAATACAAACAGACACAAATATACAATACTTGTTTGTATATCTTTGGCTTCTGACAACTTTTGGATGATTAAACATGGACCGGGTCAAAATAATCCAGGAAAAGCATTGCTGCCATTGTTGCCTAAGACAACAGGAGATCCAAAATGCATTTAAACTGACTTGACCTTTGAAGCGCTGAACAGGACAGGACATTTTATTTTCTTTCAAAGGGCCGTTTGTTATTTTTCATACCAATGTATGTATTTTCTTCTTCTGCACATTAAAGTGCTACTAATTGTGAAAGTTGGTCTTGTGGTAGTCACTACGCTCTTCCCTGCTCCTGCTCCTCTAGGTGCTCTCACCTAGAAGTGAGGAGCCTGTTTATTCCAGGATTGGGTTACAGGGGTTACACATGTCACTCAACGTCTGCATGTGGAGAATGAGCTGCAAACCCTGAAGTGTATTCCGCTCCACCTCCGGTCACCTCGGGACCACCCGGGACACTGCTGGAGGCGGTGAGTGAGAAGTCGTCTGGACGACACTGATTGGTCTCTGGCCACTGCAGCCTGGATGAATGCACTGAGTGACAGATGGCTTGATGAGAAGAAACAAACAAGTTGGCACCTACCTATCATGCCTGATTGATGGTGCTGTTCCCGGTCAGACATCAGTTGCCCCCCCCCCCCAACAAACGGGCAGAAATAATTGGGTGTGTCTCCATGTGCTTTATAAATCCAAGTCTTTCACGGTCAATTAAAATTTTTTTTTGACTCCATCAACCACTGAATATGATACTTTGGAGCCTCTAAATGCTTAACCTTTTTCTGCTAGATGTTAATTAAGTCTGCCTGATTTTTGGTCCATTGTGACTGCTACTCCTGAAGAATAGTCAAACAACCAAAAAACGTTGCCATCTGTGGTTGAAAAACATGCAGAACAGCAAGGTAAGTTCATTTATATAACACAATTCATACACGAAGTAGTTCAAAGTGCTTTACAGTGAAGGCAAATAAAATCACACACAAAACAAATAAAATCGCATACAAAACAAATAAAATCGCATACAAATGCAAATAAAATCACGAATGGAATAAGGAAAATTGTTCAAATTTGAGAGAGATTTTGTTTTAAGACAGCCAGTGATTAAATGTTTTAAAGAAAAGCCTGAGTAAATAAAATAGTTTTGAGGCCAGATTTAAAAGAAGTGAGAGAGTCTGCAGTCCTGAGATGATCTGGAAGTTGGTTCCAAAAGTGACGAGCGTAGTGACTGAAAGCTGCTTCACCTTGTTTGGTTCTGACTCTGGGAACAGTGAGTAACGCTCTTTCTGAGGATCTGAGATGTCTGGATGCTCTATGAGTGAATCTGAGATGTATTTAGGTCTAAGACTGTTCAAAGCTTTATAGATCTCTAGTAAGATTTTAAAGTCAATCCTCTGATGCACAGGTAGCCAGTGCAGTGATTGAAGCACCGATGTAATGTGTTCCACTCTGTTTGTGTTGGTGAGGACTCTGGCTGCAGTATTTTCAATGAGCTGGAGCTGTCTGACTGATTTTTTACTAAGACCAGTGAACACACCATTACAGTAATCGAGTCTGCTGAAAATAAAGGCATGAATAAGTTTCTCTGAGTCCTCTTTGGTCAGAAAAACCTTTGATTCTTGCAATATTTTTCAGGTGGTAGTAAGCTGATTTGCTTACAGTTTTGATGTGATTATTCAACTTCAGGTCTGAATCAATTATTACCCCAAGATTTCTAGCTTGATTTGTTGTCTTCAGTGCCATAGAATCAAGCTGAGCTATGACCTCTGACCTTGCCTCCTTTGGGCCAAACACAATTACCTCAGTCTTCTCTGGGTTCAGTTGTAAGAAGTTGTGACACATCCACTCATTTAGGCACTTGCTTAGTGAATGCAGTGAGCTGTGGTCATTTGGAGACACTGCTTTGTAGAGCTGTGTGACATCTGCATAATTATGAAAGGAAGCACTGAAGTGTTCCATGATCTGGAACAAAGGGGAGCATAAAGATATTAAAAGGGGTCCAAGGATGGAGCCTTCAGGGACTCCACAGGTGATTTTCATACGCTCAGATTCACAATTATTAATTGACAGTCTGCAAGACCCCTGTCTTGCAGATATGATTTGAATCAGTCTAGTGCAGTGTTCAAGATTCCCAGCCAAAATCCATCAAGTAATAAGTTGTGGTTGACTGTATCAAATGCAGCACTAAGATCCAATAGCACTAAAACTGAAACCCGTTCTGCATCACTGCAGGAATAAATGTCATTTAGCACTTTAACAAGTGCAGTTTCAGTGCTGTGATTTGATCTAAATCCAGACTGAAAAACACTGAATGGCCTTTCTCAGTCTTGATTTAACTGTTCTGTTTGTCCTTTCTACTAGTCCTGCACTTTGTGGGTGGCAAGCACAATGGTTTTGCAAGTTAATGCCCAGTTTTTCTGCCGTTTTGGTTACTACCTCATTTACAAAGTGTGGACCATTGTCGCTCTATAATTTTTCTGGAATGCCGTTGTTGGGACCCCACCATGTCTCCAAATGGACATTCATGTCCTCTCCCTCTCAAACACAACCCAGTTCAAAATGGCGGTCCTCCGACACATCTGGCCCGTCATTGGACCCAAAATGGGTTGCATTCCGATCCCCGTTCCTCATTGGCTGGACCCCGTCAGGGGGTTGGGCTCTAATTCACGTCCCCCATTGGCCGAGCCATGAGCTCTGCTGATGTATATAGCATGGCTTTTTCTGCTGTTCTTCCCTTTTTATTCTGGTCGCTACTTGAGTATGGAGCCTGATGGCTGCCAAGAGGGGGAGACCCCAGTCCACGCTTTGCACCATGATTGGGCCGCAGTTTCACCCTGGACGAGGGGAAACTGTGAACTGTTTTTGCCAGACTGTGCTTTGGATTTTGTAGGCAGCCTCATCTGGCATACGGGTAGAAAGTTTTTTCTGGCATACAGGAGAAAAAACTTTCTCCCAGAGAAGCGACAGAGTCGCTGCTTCTCCTATGGGTGACTGAGCTGGTTCCTCGCTACCCATCGAAAACTAGGCAAATTAACCCTCTTGCAGGACGCTGCAGTACTGCCCCGCACGTTTCCCATCAAGGACCGGAAACTCCGGGAAGCACGCTTGTTGCAACAAGCAACGTTCAAGTAAGAGAGCTTTGTGTCTGGGCAGAGACTGTTAGCTTCCTCTTAGCTTAGCGTGATCTGTGTTTATAAAGAAACTGTTTCCGTGTTCAGTTGTGTTTCTTTTGCTTATTTGTTTCCAGGACCACCGGGTCCCTCTGTAACTGAAGCTGTTGCTGCTAGAAGCCCGTTGTTGATCCCTCGGGTTAGCATCGGGCTACAAGCCGTTTGTGTCGCATTTAGGCCGCAAGACGCTAATCGCGCTGTTTAAGTGTTTTCCCTCTTGCCACTGTGGAGCACACACGCTTCTCTGTCCTCTCTCTCTCTCTCCTCTACTAACTCCACACGCACCGCGCACTGTACATACACGTACATACACACGTCGCTACACCTCATAGCTCCCATGATCACCGGAGAACCTGTGATCACCAGGACACGCCATTCTCTAGTAGCGCCACACCGTTTCTGTGTGTTCCTGGAGAGGAGCCAGGAGAGCTGAGGCCATTGTCTGCTCAGACTTAGCGCCACATCACGTGACGAAGTCCCGTGATGTTTCAGTCAAACAATCATGAAGTATTTCATGTGGTGCGCCGTCAGTGGAGAGTGGCAGTAGTAATGCTGGGTTCATGGTGTTGCATCTGTGGATGGAAACGTGGTTTTGACAGGATGGTAGTCATGCAGGCCAAATGTCACGCGGGTGACAGAAAAGACATTTTTGTCTGTAGAAGTAAGACATCTACTGCATGAGGGACTAAAACTTCAAGTGAGTGGAACAACATAAGTTCCGCTGTGGCCTCTATAGCAAGAGCCACTGCGCAAACTGCTTGCATGCAAGGTGGGAGTGCTTGTGCAACAGGGTCAAGTCTTTTTGAGTAGAACCCGATCGGTCGGTGTTTGTCCCCATGTTTTTATGTTAGGATGGCGGTCATGTAGCCGTTACGGCAATGCATACTTGAGCCTTAACGGTTTCTCGTAATTGGGTAGAGCAATGGCAGTGGTTGTTGACAAGACCTTCTTGATTTTTCCGAAGGCTTGTCACAGGTCATCAGTCTGCGTGATTTTGTCCGTGGGTGCCATTGGTGTGGCATGTATGGCTTGAACTAGGGGGGTCTTTAAGCTGTGCGTAGCCTTCTATCCAGAGGCGTCAGAAGTTACAGAGCCCCAAAAAGGACGTCATTTGTTTTTTTCGTCTGCGGTTCGGTGTTTTCATGATGGCTTCCTGTCATGCAGGTAGCATCTGTGTCCCGTTCTGTGAGAGCATGTAGCCTAAGTACACAACCTGTGGTTTTGCCAACTGTAATTTGGTTTGGCTGACTTAGTTTCCTGTCTTGTACAGGAAATGCAAAAGTGCAAGTGTGGTTTTGAGACAGTGCAATTTTGAGTCTGATGCTACCAGTAAATCATCAACATAGATCAGGAGTTGACTATGTAAAGGTAAAGGGAATCTTGCAAGGCAACTGTCTATGTTCATAGAGAATACGGTGGGGCTTTCAGCGAAGCCTTGAGGCAGTCAGGTCCAGCTGTAATGCTGACCTCTGTAGGTGAATGAAGACCAAAATTATGAATCTAGATGTACTGGGATTGAGAAAAATGCATTACTCAGATCAATCACCGAAAAATAAGCTTTGTCTGGCTTGATTGAATTCAACAGTGTGTGCGGGTCTGGTACGTTAGGAGCGTGAGGCAAAATCGCTGCATTCACTGCTCTCAAAGGTTGTAGCAAGTGCCATTCACCTGGGGCCTATTTCCTTTTCTGGAAACATAGGTGTGTCTCACGGTATTTTGCCATCAGTGCCGAATTAAATTTTACTCAAACAGCTTTTTCAGCTCAGCCAATGTTCAAGAAGAGCTCAGTTAATGTGGCATCAACAATTAGGCGAGCGGGTGATGCCACCTCACAGCAATGCATTTGCATTGTGCAAATCAAATTAACACAAGTCAGAACAGGCAAAAAAAACAAATTTTTGCTACAACCAACACACAATCTAACATTGGTTTCCAGACCCCAAGCCAACACCTACCTGTGTAGCGCATCGGGCCGTGCATTAATCGTCACCGAGTTTACCTGTAGGAGCGCCTCACCCTGCATCACTCCTTGCTAGTGCGAGCATTATAATTCATGGAGCTGTAATTATTGCATTAGTACAGCTTCTGTTTGGCGAATCTCCTCGTGGTGCCGCCCTTCCTCAAGTTTGATCCTGTGATGAGTGCTCACCTTCACATCTTATCCTTGTTACTGCAGCATGACACGGGCACAACCCAAACAACTCAGCAGGCGCCTTCTACTTTAAAAGAAGTGATTTGGAAATTAGGCTAGCACCACTGGGACTGTCAAGAGTTTACTCTCCTTGTTAGAGATTCTGTTTCTTCTGTTTTATTGATTATCCGCATTGACTGGCACACATCAAAGCTCAATTTAAGGCAGCTTAAATTCATCTCAGTGAAGGAAGCTTATTTGAAAAAGACTGTTTCAGCGTATGCATACAAGTAAGAGAGAATGTGTTGGACAGCGAGTGTCCTGGAGTGATGAAACCATTAAAGTTGGACAGGCAATGTCAGGCAAAATGGCTTTAGGCAAAGGCATTTCTCAACCTTAAAGGTGCAGTAGGTGAAATTAAGGCAATTTCAGATTCCGTCTGCTGCTGGGTGGCAGTGGTGAGCCAGGCTATAAGACTTTGGTCAGTGTTTGGTTTGTGACTGCAAAACGCTTGAGCCATCCTTTGTTGAGCATGGCATCAAATGTCAACACTGATGCTTCTGTTCATAGCTCGGGGGCCACAAACAGCCGAGTTCAATCTAGTAGCAAATTACCAGAGAGAAGGTAGCAAATTACCAGAAAATTGTTTGTAGATTAACACAAAAATTTCCTTGCATTTATATAAAAAAATGTATTCATTGTACTTTCATTTATTTATTTCTAGAATAAAACCTCATACAGACAAACTCTTTTTTCCCCCTTCAAAAATAGATAACATAATTGCATGATTGATTTTTTTTCCATTGAAAACTGGCTCACCACTGGGATGTCACAGTGGCAAAGGTGATTTTACATTTTCTCAAGATGTTTCTATTTAAAGTTTTTTTTTTAATCAAATTTTCATGATAGGTTTTATAAAAAACAGTCCACTAAAATCAGTGAAAACGCTTTGTTTTATTTGAGAAAAGTTAATACAATTTATGAAAAGTACATTTGAATGAGAAAATTTTCAGATTGTGCTCATATTTCTTGTATTTATACAAAGATAAAGATTAGAGTTACATTTTTTTGTGGTAATATTTCATTCGTTAGAGATCCTATAAAGCTGCCTTTGGCCCCAGACTGAAAATGCATCTGACACCCCCGCTTTAAGTTTTTTTTTTTTTGCCTTTGTCTCTGACAGGAATCACCCAGACAGACCCACTCTATGTCAGTTCAATGACTTAATGACTCCCTGAAAGAGTCGAACCCAGATAAAGAGTGACTGTGATTGAAACCTTTATAGCGACATTAAAAACGACCCTGAGCTCTTCTCCCTATGCAAACACTTGCATAATTGCTTTATCTGTTAGCATGTGGCAAATATTTACACAGCCATTATTTGTTCGTTGGCATATATAAACTAATGGGTAAACTCACGCACTTGACACTTGAAGCTTGGAGTGAAGCTGCAGCATGAAAGCAACCAGGACTTTGCTCTGGTCTGCATGACTCAGCACCAGATGCACGGATCCCGCCATGCATCCACACGTATGTACTTCCTCTAAATGTATGTTTGCTATCAATGCTATCAGTCTGTATGTACCACATGCATATTATACACAAGAAATAAAACCCCTGGCAGCTCCGTAATGTCATGAATATGTGCATATTGTAACAGTGTTTGGAGAAAAAAAACATAGGCAAGAAACATATAGTCAAATTCACTGTCCAGTGAGGTTAAATATCATGTGCGTGCTGCTGGGTTTATCTTGTTGTCTTTTCATTTGGTGAAGTAAATAATGTCAGACAAGCTAACACAGCAGCAAAATAACACATCGCATAGCTCGAATAGGAGCAGGAAAGGTGATGATAGTAAAAACAATATTGCTTCTGCCAAATGAATAAAAATTTAATTGTTACAGACGTGTGCACGCTTCTGATGAAAGACAATTTTTTCCATGCAAACAAATTTGTTCAATAACAATTTCAAAAGAAAGAACAAAAGCATTTTATAAACAATTTTAACATCATTAATACGATAGGAATACCTTGAATAATTCTTACAGTAATATTGAAAACGGAGTAAAAGGGAAAAAAAGGCATTTTTCAAAATAAAACTATGATAAATATTATTCAGTAATAACTATATTTTATGGTTTCTTTACATTACATGTTGTTACATTTTTAACAGGCTCCATGCATTTAACTTAATAAATAAATCTTTTTTCAAAAAATTACTGAAATAAAATGTGATACCTGGACTTTTCTAAAATAATATTGTAAACCTTTGAGTTCAAATCATTTTAATGATCCTATTTGAAATTATATACATGGACCTTATTATCACACACACACACACACACACACACACACACACACACACACACACACACACACACACACACACACACACACAC
>JAUESF010000070.1:19741050-19753785 GCA_032274765.1 Malacoctenus tetranemus | reverse complement strand
ACACACACACACACACACACACACACACACACACACACACACACACACACACACACACACACACACACAAAAAAAAAATAATCGCGCAGTCTTACAGTCATTCCCTACAAAAGGAAAAATGAAGGTAAAAAGAAAAATTAACGTAGGGACACATTACTGAAATATTTTCGGGGTCATTTTTTAATCATTGTTTTTGGTGTTGGACATGGTCTGGCTGTGTCTGATCGGCCTAACCAATCAGGTGTTAAAACTGCAGAAAGCAGCAAACTTGAGCACCTCAGTGTCATGGACGACTAATGTGTTGTGATTCAGCTCGGGCTGGGGGTTGAAAAAGAGGACGTACGGCAGCATGTCTTCCATTCCACCTCATTTCTGTCATGGTGATGCGATGTCTGATGTCTGCCTTGCATCATGCTCTTGCTCCCCAGCACAAACGTGATGCAAAACATGTTTTTTGTGCTGCTGAAGCGTTACATTTTCAGCATTTCCAATTCTGGGGGTCAGATTGAAATCCCCACACAATCATGACAAGATGTGTTTAATTTTTCATTCACTTCAAAATGGTTGCAATGACATTGCCTGCTTTCCTTAGAGCAGGCGAAGCCTTTATCCTTCCATGTGCTCTTTGGCGCCCTCAACAGGGGGCCTGAACGGGAAGTTGAACGAATGAATTCTACTTCAAGGGCACACTATCTACTCAGCCAATTGGTTTAGCATGTCAGGACAACTACATTATGACAAAGATCCAGGGTTAAAGGCTAAAGTAATTTTCTCCATTATTATTAGCAGCTAGTTTGTTCTGATTTGAATTTATTTATATTTGGAAAAAAACAACTATTATTGTCCTTTTTCTTTTATTTCCGTGCAATTATGATGAAAGAAACCCACCAAAAGCAAAGATGCAGAAGAATGCACACACTATTTTTGCAAACTAACCAACACCTGGCTCCTGTTTAAGGGAAGCTATTTTTCAGTGAAAAGAATCTGTAATTCTTTTCATGGAGCCGTTTGTCTCCTGGAGCTTTTTGTGCAGTCATCAAGTTTAATCTCAAATCTAAAGGGCATATGTGTCCGTGTTTCCCTTCGGAGCGGCAGTGTGAGAGTCTATCCAGGCTCCTTAAACAGCCCGCAGCTGAACTCACAGCAGCCCTTCATGCTTACACTGAGCTAATTGTGTTTCCTGTTGGAGCTGCGTTGGGTAAAGCCAGTATCTTAAAGTTTGCATACATTCTCCACACCCTGTCAGATGCAAGCTCACGAAGACAAGGAAGCAGAGGGTGTTTTGTGTTCCGTTTAGTTAAAAAAAACAACAACAGAGGAGCAAGAATGAAGGAGAAAACCACGGCAACCAAGTGACGAGGTCGTCCCCAGTGGGGGCTTCTCACCCCACCCCCCGACTGATGAAACTCAGCAGTGGAGTTACAACACCGCGAGCTGTACCCGTGCATTGTTCCAAGGTTGTTCACAAAGACTTCATGATGACCGAGCTGAGATTTACACAAAGTCCCGAGCTTGTAAATTAATTTGTTTTGTTGCGCTTCTTTAAGCACCAACTGTGGAGGCCAACTCCACAATTACAGTTAAATCCATCTGCATTTGTCTGCAGCTCCCTCGTGACACAGACCTGCTGCTCACTGATAAGAAGGGCAGGAACCACTCGCTTGTCACAGATCGGTTTTTGTGAAGGCCCCCGTTAGCAGTTGACTGTGGGGCACCCTGGGGGGAGAGTGGTGCGGGGGCGTCACCGCTTTCCGTGATCACAGATACTGAGGGGATGTCGCCGCCGTTTTCAAAAGAAGTCAATGGGAGGACAGCGCACACCGACGTCAATGATCGAGAGCAACTCCATGGGAAAAAGGGCGGTGGGCGATAATTGGGCGTGGGACTCTGCGCCAGCAAAGCAACGTGGCCTTTGTAATGAGATTAATGATGTTGTGTTAGGTCTTGTTTCACCAAAGAGGGGATTATCTCCTAACAGCCCACCTAAGGTGAAGAAAAGGACAATTACTCAGACAGATTCATCAAGCCCACTCCCTGCTTGGGCAGAGCTCAGAATGATGTTTGAGAGCTGGGTCAGGGCTCACTCCCACAGAATGGCTTCTTACTCACAGCCCCTCCCTGCTGACACCACGGTGGGCTAAAGGCGGAGCATTACAGTGCTGCGAAAGTTCAGGCCAACTTTGGAACAAACACCTCAGATTGGATGCGAGCAGCCATCTCGCATGTGACCGAGCCTAGTGAGGTAATGCTGCGACAGAGAGGAATCTGAGGTGAATCATCTCCAGCTCTGCACTTTGGTGGGACGCGTTGGCACCGGCACTGTCAGATTGTTTCGTCTGGGACAAAAACAATTTTGGACACACGTGAACACAGCTGTCAACTCTCTGCATTCAGTGTGAGAGTTATGCAAATGAGTGTTTTCTCACAGCACGTTGTGGTCACCCAATCCTTATGTCTCCTTCACCCTGTTGTCAACTGGTTAACTCTCCTGTCAACACCATCGCAAACCTGGTGACTTCCTGAGTTTTCTTGGGGGTCTTGTCTTCTGGTTTTTACGACACTTATGTTAAACCACAAAGCATTCTGAAACGATGATCCAATTCGGATCACCTACCATATTTGTAGCAGCCATGGGCAGCTGGTCCTTTGGCTTTGGAAGCTGAGTACGCTAACACTTTTGTCCAAATGACATCAGATGGCACACTTTCAGCTGCAGTCACAGAAGACGAAGCTCCATGACCAGGCTCCAAAAAGAGCTGTGTGAATGGAGACCAAATGAAACAAATGCCCCGCCCCACATGAACTAAGTCCTTTGGTTGTCCTGGTGTGAATAAACTGGGGAGAAAGGATCTAAAAAAAATTACATGACAAATCATCTTGAGAAAGTGTGGCCTGATTGCCTGAATGATGCTTGTGGTAGAGGGTTGCTCATCCATCAGATTAGGAATGCAGATAATGGAGTACAAATTGCAGTCAATGCAGAATTATCACATTTGTTTTCATAGTTGAAACCAAGGGTAACAACTGGATTTCTGATGACTTGCATAAAGCAATAGAAATGTTACCACTACAACCCTATCACACTTCCTATTAGGGTAATCGTACCTGTTTCCAGGTACTTTAATAGTCCTTACTTAGCCCAGGTTCTCTCCTTGTCCTGGTTCTCTCCTCGACGTTACTCCCCGACCAATCAGGGACTCACAGCCTGTCGGGTCACTCAAACCCTAAGTGATTCGTGTAGAAAAAAATTATCCAGTATCAAGAATCAGCACTTGACAGAAAAACAGCCTGGGAAGTCACAGTTGCAGTCACACACAGACAAACGTTCCTTTATTGTGTACTTATGGACAGTTTGCACATTTATGATTCATCATAAGCAAACAACAATGATTCATCAACTGTAATGAAACCTCTCACAGTTGTATTATTTGGAAAAAAATGAGCATGAATAAATAATGAAACGTGATAAATTCAGTTGTTTTGTTGCTGGGGTTTTTTTGGTGGGTTTTTTTTCATTCTTCCAGTGACTGAACTTGCTGTATACATTATAAATCAACTCATCTAGCAAAAACATAGACTAACTTTTATAAAATATGTTTTTTTTTTCTCAGTTCAAGTCCAGTGTCTTTAAAAGCATCCCGAAAAGAGAGAAAGAAAGAGAGTCAGAAACCAGTAGTGAAATGCCACTATAATACATATTCCAGAAATATCATGAGGTTCTTCTCTATGAAAAACTGACATCAACCATATGGGGGAAAGACCTACCGTGGTGCACAAGAAAAGACATTCTCTTGATGGCACGAAGGAGGGCAGGGCTGGGCAGCGGGGAGGGTTGGTGGTAGGGTCGGGGGGGGGAGGGGGTATAAATCAGGGCTTGACATGTTCTTTTGGGAGCGCGTGAATATAAACATTCTACTTGCACGATATCCTCCCCATGCTGCCATCGACACTCAGGTAAACGGTGCAGTCACCTTAAACCAGAAGTAAGGCCCCAGCATTCACAGGGAGAAGCTGTGCAGGTGTGTCACGCTCCCCAGTATTAGTGATGACGTTGGCCCCCCCAGTGGAAGCAGACCCTGCTCAGTTAGTCCAACTTCTACTCTGTTGTGCTCATAAGTGCGAAGAGAATAAAAGTTTTTTTCTTTAAAAAAAAAAAAAAAAAAAAATGGAACGCTCCCTCCCGGCAAATCATTACTGAGGAACATGCTATACCTGCAATTTGAGTAGATTGGGCACTCCTCTCTAATCTCCTGTGTAATCTAATCTAAATCTGGTTTTGGTTGCAAGCTACAAACACATACAGTGTATTGAACATTAGGTTAATATAAGGGGACTTTTAGGGAATTAACTGTTAGGGGTTTTCCAAGTGATTATAAAAAAATGTGATGTATTCCTTAATATTCCAGATCTGTGTGGCATGGGTGGCCCAAACACAGTGTATCCACATAGGTTTGTCTGATTCAGGTTTCGTCCTCACGAATTCTGCTTTTTCTGGAGATTCAAAAAGGGACTTTTTGAAAATGGCTCTAATGGACATCAAATGCTTAAACCTGTGAAAGATGTTTATTCTTCAATAGTAATAAAACTGTGATGATGCGATGTTTTTGTACATGTGCGCAATATTGCAAATTCATCAGACTGTTTGTTCTCCACGTCTTTGTGTGGGAACAAACTTTTCAGATGTTTTTTGTTTTGAATACATTATGTTTATTGCTTCACTGATGCAGTCTTTGAATTGAAAACAGAACCACTGGACCGAAACCATGTTCTGATAACTGTTTCGGCCTCATCGTCTTCAGGAGGCTGGTGTGGCTTCAAACTGGTACCACATGCATCCACCAGGAGGAAGCGGACATGCTGTGATTCCTCACCCTGTCAGTCTTACCCCAATTCTGGCCACTCCCCTTTTAGGACATGCCCAAAGCAACTAGCCATGTTCGTACACTGGCATAAACCAGATGGGGTCTTTGTTGTTACATACCTTGAGGCTCAGGGCCCTGCGTTTTTAGATAATGCCAAGCACTCCGATTGGCTGAACTGTCTGAAGTGTAACAGCACACCACACTGGAGAAGCGGCTGGATCATGAGATGCACTGTCAGAGACCCGTCCGTCTCAGCGCTCTAAGGACAGGTCCACTGAAAGCTGCTACCTGGTAAAACCAATGAAATTTTCACATATGTCTCACAATTCAGGAAGAATTGAACAACAACTGTTTTCACTTTTTTGTGGCGACAGATTTGCAAGAGATGTATGAAACTGTGACCGATATACCTGTTGGGTGTTTTATTGCCTCACCGCTTTTTGGAAAAGGGTCTCTGTGATGCAGGGGGGCTGCGATCACAGATTATGTCGAAAGGTTTTCTTGGCTGATGAGGTGAAAAATGTACTCAGCATACATGCTGACTTCTGGTGTGTATATTTCTCCATCTTCCCGTGGGGTTAGCCATCAGTGTGTTCACTGGATTAATTTGCAAATCGATGATCAAAATCCTTCTCACAACTGAACAGCTCAAGTTAAGTCTGAATTTGACAGCCAGCTACGTCTTTCAAAAGAAATGGATCCATGAGGGACATCTTAGTCAACCCATGCTGTAACATTGGACATGTGTCATCTGAAGTAGCCGGGCCCGTGCCTTTTGACCAGGACACACCAGGGTTACAACGCAGATCAGAGTGAGCCAACACTGAGCACTTTGTGGGGCACTTGGAGCCATTCTAAGGCTGCTAGTACAAACAGATTCTTACTGTTTGTTTGCATGTGAGAATAAAAGTAAGACATATTTGCCTAACTTTTCATAGTTCTATTTTTTTACGACAGCACATCAGTCATTAATTTGAATTTAGCAACATCTGCCTTGCTAACTATAACCTAACCTGTCATGCCAACAATGGAGACAACTGATGACACACAATCCAGAACTGGTGTTTGGCTGCTGTTTAACTTCAGCTTGCTTGTTGATATTAGTCCTACAGTAGCAACTTTGGTGGCAAAAACAACATGATAAACATCAACAAAGCAAATTAGGAAGAACCTTGAGAACGTCCGCCACACCACTGGTCTCCAGTATGTTGGTACGAGTAGGCCACAGTCATCCACATCGTCTCGTCACCAAGCTAACAAGCCGCTTATTTCAACCAGGTGTGTCACCGTGGGGACTGTGGCTCACCGTGGTGGAGACTGGATAACACAGTGGTACACAAAGCGGATGTTCCTTCGAGGATGCGACTGTACACAATGAACTCATCTAAAATAAGCTTTAATTCTGTTTCAAATAGATGTAAAACATTTAAATCTTTTCTTCTCCCCTCATAATCCACCAAGAAACAGCACATATCACACAACTGTCCAGAAAATGTCAAGAAAAAAAAACTGCATTTCAAAATGTTTAAAACACAAACACCTTTGTAAGCTTGATTAGACGTGCATTTGAATTAGATTACTAAACCTCCCTCTAAAACAATACATGATTTTTGCAAAAAATAAATAAATATATATATGTGTGTGTGTGTGTGTGTGCGTGTGTGTGTGTGTGTGTGTGTGTATATATAACTTTTTTCTTTTCACTTTTACGCTGATATTGTTAATCATCTAGATATACTTTCATGAGGTTCATTGACAGTGATAAAACAAAAAGTGTAACACTTAATAATAACTATCATTTTAATGCCAAATCTTTGGTAAAGGTGTTAGTTCATTCATTTTTACCAAATGAACATTGTGTAAAAAGCAAGAAAAAAATGTGTTTAGTTTGTTAACAATGAATCTTGGAATGAATCTAACATTGGAAGGCCTATTTTTTTCCCCTTTGAAATGGTGCCACATTCGTAAGAAACATGCACTCAAGAAACTCGACCGTCACAGCAAAGGAAATTGCATCAAAAAGAAGTTTCCTTACTCTTTGTGACGTTCGGATGCACTGGTCACTGGTAGAATGTCGTTGGCAAATTACAGCTCTCTTCATCCTCATCATCACATTGAACCCGTATTGACTTGATGATCTTCATTCATTATCTATATTCTCTTCACTTGTTATTTTAAGGAAGTAGATAGAAATAGACCAAAGGTAGTACAGCTGTCATGATGGTCAAAGTCTTCTGGCTGTCTTAAATATCACATATGAACATCGTCTGTTCTGGTTGGAGCTTTTCAAGACGTCTTAAAGAAATTGTACTTTAAAAATGTACTGAACATTCAGGAATCACTAGTATAGAATCACTGTGGATGTTTGTTTTTGGGGGGTTTTTTGCATCAGAGGGCAATTTTAGCATTTTACATCAGTCGAGTTCATGTTTCTTTCAGTCAGTAACAAATCAAATAAAAGTTAGGACTCTGTAACTGTCATACATGTAGTGGCTGTTCCAGCTCAAAACACTGATTTGAATCTTCACTGCATAAAAGCGACATGATTGACAACTAATTTGCAATCATTTGGCAATTGTTGACAATAGTTATTATAATGTGCTACAAAATAATCTCTTGAAGTACCTTGTGGTTTCAGTAATGAGGATTAAATGTGTTCCCACATTTCTGGGCAGTGGTGGCCTACTGATTTGGTAAAAGTGAACTCGTCACTGGGTGGTTGGTTGTTTAAGTCCCTGGACTGGCATGGGGGTTGACCCCCAGTGATGGTGACCCATGTTCCCATAATGTGTAGTTAACTTTAACTAATGACAGGATGGGTTAAATGCACAGGAACTTCCCTAAGATTATCAAGAAAGAATATTCTAATTTTTCTTCCTGGGTTTTATCAGATAAGTATATACATTCTTAAGGTTCCAGTTAATTCTTAATTTTATAAAGCAGATATTCCCAACAGAACGTCCTAGCCCCACCTCCCCTCCCCTCATTTCTCCAATCCACTGCTCCATGTCTCCCCTCTCCTGGCCTTTGTTCCAGTGTTGAGTTAAAATCTACGTCTCACTCACGGCACATCTCCGAATGGGAAAATAACTTCACATAAACTCCAAATGGAGATGACGTGCAATGAAACCATCCTATGATCACATTACAACACTATCTGATAGAAATGAGCATCTCTGTGGAGTCTGATATCCTTCCAAACTCAAATTTAAAAACTAGTTGTATACTTTTTGTAACTGACCTCTCACAGCCCACCTTCAGTGACTATGGGGCTGAGCAGGGGGCCACAGCCCACATTTAGGAATCAGTGCTTCGAAGGAATGGCATTTCAGCTCCATTTTACAGGGGGGGGGGGGGATTTGTGACACAATTGCAAAGCCTTGACAAGGAGGGATTGTAGAATAAAGTGCACCATAACTGAATCACATACATATCACAAGTACAGCAGTTGTGTGCTCTGCAGCTTAGGAAGTGGGCAGAGGGCTCAGGGGGGGCTCTCCTTGGGGTCATTCATCAAGGTTGGACAGTGGAGAGATGTGCCTGGTTGTTGGTATTAATAGCCTGGGGTGAAATAGGTCTTCTCCGCTGTGGAGATGATCTGGCAACTCAGGTGAGCCCTATCTCACTTTTCTCTTCTGTTGTCTATGGGTTTTTTTTTCTTCGCCTTGATCCTTGTTCTCCTCCAGCTGTAACTGAGAGAGGCAGCGAACGTCGTCTCGAGGTCTGCAGAGGCTCTGTCACCTCCCCCATCACTTTGAGTTCGCTTGCTATTGCGCGGTTCAGTAAATCAAATTCCTCCGTAATATGTTCATGATTTCTAAATCATTTTTCTTGTGGACAATAAAATGGAAACTTTTTGTGGTTTTTAAGGCAGTTCTTTCATTTATAAACGAGACGTTAAAAACAGAAAATGTATCGGGTCAAAAAAATAAAAATAAAAGCCGGACTTGTCCCGAAGAAGTCCCAATCACTTCGTCCATGAGTAAAACCAGCCGCGCATTGTTTATTTACCTCAAGAGGAAAAGTCTGGTAGAGTTCCCTTATATCTTCCCCTTCGCCCGTCATACCATCTCATCCCCGGTGGAGTCCCACCCGGCCATACAGATGATTGGGTTTGCAGGTTCCCAGTAGAAAGTCACCTTCCTGGAGGAGTTATACGTGCACTGACGGCACGCTCTTGTTGAGGACCTGTGCTCTCATAAGCTGGACACTGGTCATGATCTTCTTCTGGTGACCCATCAGTGTCACCCCCAGCCTCTGGATGTCCCTACAAACACAAGTCAAAAATGGCTAGGTGATCAGGACACCTGCAAGAATGACCAGATTCTTGCTTTGGGGTGTCAGACATACAGCCCACAGTTCAGAACAGGGCCGCGGGACTTCAATGAAGAATGACCTCTCAGAGTTAGAAGATGGATGGGCATTTTGACCAGTGTGAGGGCTACAGACATTTTATTTTTATTACCAGAGAGCAAAAAAGTCATCAAGAACCTTTTCAGTGAGGACAATGATAAATTATTCTCATGGAATTTCCCAGTAATATATATTTCATAATCAAACCATGTATTTATTATATCTAAATTGTATAAAGGGCTGCATTTTGGTCACTTTCTTTCTTCTACAGCTTTCTTCTTTCTTCTGAACCCAAACCAATTGATTAGGCTGGTGGGCCACAAAGGATACAGCCTGTGACAAGCCCACTGTTAGTTACAACTTAGCTATTTAAGCAAAGTCGTAACTGCTATCCCTACTTTTTCGACTGGTTGGTTTGTGGTATACAGCACTGAAACCAGGAACTGAACAGCAGATGGTAGCAATGCCTGTAGCAGACAAACCTCACAAGGTGGTTCTGCATCGCAATCCAAGTTTAAGACTGCAGAAAAAAGGGAAATCTGGCTAAGAAGTTGTCATGATCCCCTTTCCAAAGAAATTGAAGTCATTCATAACATTTCTTTTGTTAATATGTCAAAGAAACTGCTTTTTAATTTTTCTGAATGTACTGTCATTATCAAGAGTTTCTATCAGTTAAAGGCCAGAGACTGTTGCGACAAGGCCTCTGCAGGTGTGATGTGGCTTTCTTCACAAAACTTGAAACTAATGAGCCTGCTGCCAGAGTTGATCACTTTTCTTTCTAGGAGCAACCCACAAGACCTGCAGTTTTGGGGATTTTGTAACACAGTTTTCAATTTGGCCTTGTTGGACTTGCTTTTTTTCACTGACTGAAAGAACAAATTGTTCTCCTGCCAGGGGGTGTATGCAACTCACTTTCAGGCACCAGGACAGAAAGATGTCAGTGTTGGTCACTTCACTACTTCACTAAGAGAACGTTAAGTTTGATGCACAAGCAGAAAAATCTTTGCCCATGATGCATGTCCAAGTGACCATAAAAAGTAATGACATTGGAAACACATTATGCGGATCAGTAAAGGTAATAAGTGGGATCTACTGTTTATTCTAATGATGAACTATGATTGTCGTGTGTTAATTTGATGTGTACTGTTTGCTTTTAATAGGGGAGACTGGGGACAGTTGCAACATGGGTCAGTTGGAACACTTGCCGTTGCTCCTCTCAGGAACAAGTTAGGAGTTATGTGATTCACTCTGCATTTGCTCATTACAATCCTCAGTCTGTATATGAAAAGGTTTCGCATAGATCCTTACACAGCTGTATTAAGGAGGGAAAATGTTAAACAGTAAAACATGACTCATGATTCACGTCCTAATCGTTCACCCGGTTCACCCGGTACACCTGGTTCCTGACTAATGACGCCACATCCTGAGTCCACTCCTTTGAGTCCCCCTATTTCTGGTGTAGTGGACTCAACCCCTGTATATTATCTGAGCTGAAAGTCAGCTGCTTAGCTCTGGTAGGGATGGTAGAAAGTGGAATTATTCACTGTACTCATCATGTTTTGTCAGCAAAAGTAGTCAGTGGTCAAAATTCAAAATATATAGCTAGTATATAATATTTAGCCACTATTCAGATTCACCCCCCCCCAGCACCGCAGCAGCAATGGACTCACCCGCTCGTCTACCCCTCCCACATCTGCTTACCTTCAGTCCAACTCTGAGAGACAGATTAGTGCGTGCATGTAATGTTTGTCAGCAATGGCAATGATTAATAAATAAAATGTGTTGAGGCAGTGGCACTGTGTATTTTAAGGATAAACCCCAATTCTAATGTGTTACTACTTGTTGTGGTTGTTTAATACTTGATTCATCGAAGTGTTACATGCATGCAAAGATTGCACACTGTATGATTAGATTTTTTTTATGCTTGATTTTGACAGTAAAAAAATGTTCCACTGGAAGATTTCAGATTTTTTCCCTTTTTATTCAAAAGGAAATGGAGCAGTATTTCCCGTTAAGCATTGATCTCCAAGAAGCAGGAGTAGATGGAAGTTGTATGCACAGTGTTGCAAAGTGACTCAAGTGACTCATACACCCAGTACACTTTGGTGAGTGACTCATGAGGACTCGAATAAGTAAAAGGAATCGAGTTCCCCGTCACTATTATTAGTATGACTACAAGATAGACTCATACACAAGGTGTTTTACCTTCAATTTGTTAAAAGTGTATTTTTGAGGGAAGAGAATGAGGCAGATCAGGGGATTGGATGTTCTCTCCTTTTATAATTCAAACTCATTTACTGGTTACACTTCCAAAACTCAAATCAGTCCCATTTCCTCCTCCGTCTGTGATGTTGTGACCTCGCTGTGTGTCGGCTCTGGCTACCTTGGCTCATCCTTCCTGGTCATGCTCCCACCTGCCGGACATCTTTCATCTCCACTGAATCTATTACACCCATCCAACCCCCTGAAAGTGCTCCTGAGGCTCGGGGCTGCAACCACTCCTTGATGTTGCTATGGACCCCTTCAGTCAGCCACATTAGGAAGTGCTGATGTTGATCAGTAGATTGTCTGATTGCACTCTGTATGGCATATCTCCAGGCACAGAGCCATGTTCTGCTGGGCCCTGGGGACAGAGGACTCCTCTGCCTCTGAGATCTTTCATCGACTCGACCTGGAGACTGACTTTTAATGATGCTCTTTGGGGACAAACAGGTTTTCTGTCTTTCTCTGTTGCCTCTTCTATTAGGTTGCACCTCTATTGTTCTATGTATTAAAGGAATAGGACACCCAGAAGAATGATGTGCCTTCATTTTCTACTCAGCCCCATGCTGAACAACACTCTGAAGCCCTTTATTGACATCTCAAATGTAGCTGGAGATCTTTCAGGTTTCTTGTTATCTGCCCACGTTCAAATAATGCAGGTCAACCGGGCCCGAGCCAAAAACGTCCATAAAGTCCACAAAAAACTTGTCAATATTCCTCCATACTGCTCATCCAATGCAATCCAAGTGTCCTGAGTGGGTACCATCCATAATTGACTCGAAACGAAATCATTTAGAATGTTTTAAGAGCCTCAACAGTTGTCAATAACCGCAAGCCTGTGAGTTCACAACACAACCGGAAACCGCGGCAGACCACGCCAGATGAGAGGGTGCGTTCAGTGTCTGCTGTACCGATAATGCGAGCGTAGAAGAACTTCCGCTGTTTCTGTGTACATTCTGCTGTGAGCCAGACTAGCACGAGGTTAGCGCCTCTCAGAGTTGGAAAAAGGTGTTGATTAGTCATTTTCACTGCGAAATTAGGAAGATGGTTCAAGTGTGTTCCTTATTGGCACAGCAGATGCTGAATGCACCCTCTCAACAGGTGTGGTCTGCCATGGTTTCTGGTAGTGTTGTGAACTCACAGGCTTTCGGTAATTTACTACTGTTTAGGCTCTGAAAACATTCTAAATGATTTTGTTTTGAGTCAATTATGGACGGTACCCACTCAGGACACTTGGATTACATTGGACGAGCAGTAT
>JAUESF010000070.1:19710981-19730805 GCA_032274765.1 Malacoctenus tetranemus | reverse complement strand
TGTGTGTGTGTGTGTGTGTGTGTGTGTGTGTGTGTGTGTGTGTGTGTGTGTGTGTGTGTGTGTGTGTGTGTTTTTTTCCCGGATCTGAAGTGAGGCCTGACCCTCAACAGCTTGGAATACAAACCCTGAGGAAGGAGTCCAGAGAGCCGTTCTCCATGTACTCTGTGATTATCATCACCGGCTTGCCTGCAGGGATGAAGCCAAATAACAACAAAGCTTTTATTGTTCCGAACTGCAAATCAGCTGATTACTAGAGGGGCCGACAAGGGCCAAAGACACTGCAACGGCCTAATGCGTCTCAGTTAGAGAAAACAGCTTCAAGTAAACAAACGATGCAAATTCACTGACACAAACAAAAGTCGAGACAAGGTTCAAAAAGAGGAACGGGGTGCAAATGAAATAATGTGTGGCAAAAAACAACCACAAATGCATCCTCATCAAATGCACTGCAAATAGAGAAACGGCACAAAGCACAAAACGATCCAAAACATGAAACGATCTGCAAATGAAAAACGCTTCATAACTGGTCACTACAAGCGGAAGTGCTCCAAACCTGCAGGGGGCGCACTCAGCATAACAGCCCAATGGACAGACACATGGGACGGAGAGAGAGAGAGACGGAGCAGCAGACTGAACCACGGCGTTTGAATATTCATGGGCTTCACTGACATCACACTGCTTTAACGGCGTCATCTTTAGGACTGATCTGAGACCGGAAGTATCTACTGCTGCAGGTAAAAAGAGTGACCCTAACCCTAACCCTTCACCCTGATTAGAAGCTCCAGACAGAAGCACTTTCACAGGTCCTCCACAGCTTCCAGATGTGCAGATGATGGAATCTGCGTCTGCAGGTTCACCACAATAGCATCCCAGTTCAGGTGGCTGCTCAGTGATAGTGGGGATGGTTGAGCCGAGGCAGTCAGGGTGAAGAGGATTGTCACTCTTTTTACCTGCAGCAGTGTATTAAAAAAGATTAGGAAACTAAATTTAGTAACTAAATAACTAGTAATTGACTCTACCTAAAACATTGTTTAATATCAATAATCCAAACTGATTGACTTCATTGATCATGACTATTTTAAATCTGTCATATCACCCGAAATAAAGTGCTCAGCGCATAGCCGGGAGTGTTTGGTGGGAGTCCAGTGATCCCTTTTAATGGCAGCAATCCACCTCTGACTTCTCGCCTTGTTTTTTGGGATGTTATAGAACGTAAATCCTGTTTGTTTTCCTTTACTATTATCGCAACCGACCGTGCAGCATATAGACAGCATGATGACAGTGTAGTTCCAGTCTCAGAACGGTCCTAAAGATGCTGCCTTTGAAACAGTGTGACGTCAGTGAAGCCCATGTTTCTCCATTTGCAGCGCATTTGATGAGGATGTATTTGTCGTTGTTTTTTGCTGCACGTTTTTTCATTCACACCACGTTCCTCTTTTGAACCTCGTTTAGACTTTTGTTTGTGTCGGTGAATTTGCATCGTTTTTGTACTTGAAGCTGTTTTCTCGAGCTGAGACGCATTGGGCCGTTGCAGTGTGTTTGGCCCTTGTCGGCCACCGTAGATTACACCCCCATTATTACCTTGATAAGGGTTCAGGATTTTTTCCCTTTGCCTATCTCTTGAATATTTTACTGCAGGAATGAGCTGAAGTAAACAAGGGAAACAGCTGGTATTTCACCCCCACCCCCCCCATACACATTGTCGGACAGCAGCTGTTTATTGAGTCTGAGCAGGTTGAGATCCTGTGCTGCCAATCACACCACAGAGAAGTCAGGAGCCTGTCTTTCAGAAAGGTCAGGATGCTTCTAAATGACAATAGCTGGTCATTGTACCAAAACATTCAAATGAACTGCCAAATGACACCGACAAAGTGACACAATGTGGGAGACAAAAGAAATGAAAGAACCGATAGAAGTTGACGCCGTAGTGTCGATGGAGGCCGCCACTGCCTGAAGAACAAATCTATCTCATCAACTGTAACTTTTAATGAGGTTCACGTAGAATCAGTAGAGGCAGTGATTTCCTAAAGCTGTGATTTATGCCTACATATGGTCATAGCATGACTTTGACCTTTGACAGATGATAGCCAAAACCTACAGAACTCCTGCTCATGCCACTGTTGACTCTCCTGCATCAGTTCAAATACATTTCTGCAACAGTTCTTGTGATATCAGCCTACAATGACACATATTTTGATGATATTTCGACATATCCTAACCTTGACCTTTGACCTTAGAAACCCTAAATCTAATCAGTTCTTATTCATGCTACTTTGATACGAGTTTAAGGTTCAACCATCAAAGCTTTTTGCAGGTTCTGTGTTCACAAGATCTCTGCAAACACACCTGACGTGTGCGAACCTGCAGCACTTTGTGGTGGCTGAGTCCTAAAAAATTCAGGGAGACACATTATTGCACACATGCAAACACATGCATGGACAATTTAGTAGTTAACTGACGTCGTGTGCATGTTTTTGAACCCACCCAGCTACAGGCAAAACTATGTATCAAACTTAAGTTCACCTGGTCAATGAAAAAGACATTCGAAACATGTGTTGCAGAAAGAGTTCAACTAAAGGTGCTTACTGGCACACCACCTCAAAGCCCATTTTGGCTTCCTGCATGGCGAATTCATAACGGCCATAAATTTTCTGCAGTGTGAGCAGCACCATTTCTTTGTGTTTCTAGTTCACTGAAAAAAAAAAACATTTCTCGTGTACTTCCTGCAACTTTTAAACTTTGTTCGGCCTGTCTGATGAAGTGGCCACACATGCCACTGATTGCCTCTCAGTCGCAGTGACATCACTGCAGCTCATTATTCGGTGGTCTTCACTCATACACAGAAAAAACTATCCGTAAAAAGTAAAAAGAGTATCTTTGTTGGGATGCAGATGACCTACTAGTAGAACAAACAGGAGCCTCTGATCTGAACAACGCCGGTAAAATTCTGGGACACGTACTGTGGGTCACCACGCCTTCCAGTCGGATGACATTGGGGTGGTCAAACTGGGCCATTATGGATGCCTCAGCCAGGAAGTCTCGCTTCTGCTTCTCGGTGTATCCTGCCTTCAGGGTCTTCAATGCCACCGGGATGTCCCGCTTGCCCGGGAGCCTCATACGCCCGTAACACACTTCTCCAAACTCTCCTGCACACAAGAGATGTGAAAAGTGACAACATGTCACTTAATCTGCTTCGTGACATTTGGTGGAAGTGAGAGAGATACAAATCATCCACGTGTTCATGACCAACTGCTCATTCTTTATTCGGTCCAGGTATGTCAGCAGATGCATGGAGCATGGAGCTGTAGAGGCGTGCTTTGTAGCTTACACCAAGAGATTAGATCACTAACTTTTCAAAGTGACTAATCTACTTTTTATATGAATATAATGTCTCAGACAATTCGAGGAATGAAAAAAACACAAAATAAAGTGTTTTTGATGATGTCAAAAAGACAAGACGTTGAATTAGCTTTGGATTTAATCCTGCATGGTCATAACTAACATAACATGATAACTGTACATGCACAGTAACACGTCCTGGATCCTCCATACACTGTCACCTTTCAGTGGGACTTCTGTTTGTCTCACCCCTTTCCGCACACCTCATTCTGTCTGTGGCTGCAGCAGTCATGAGCAACCGCCAAGCCGACAACATGGCGTTAGTATTCTTTGCCTGCCTGCGGCGCCCTGAGTGACAGGGCCAATGCAACGCTCTGATTCCACTTTGCCATCCTCCTCTCTGCTGCACACCACAGCCTTTACACCGGCCAACGATTTTAAGTTAGCTTAGCCACTGATTCTCACGGTCTGTGTGTGTGTGTGTGTGTGTGTGTGTGTGTGTGTGTGTGTGTGTGTGTGTGTGTGTGTGTGTGTGTGTGTGTCTTTTATTTTTTTTTACCTGAACCAATGATTTTTTCAATTCTGATCCTGGAAGCTTCAATTTCTCGGGCAAACTCGTGCACCGCCTGGCAGGGGTCCTCATACGTGTGTGGGTCGATATAGAATCTTGCATCAGGGAATGACACTAAGATAAACAGCATTAGCATTTGGTCACAAAGTGGCAAATTGACAACATCACATTTGACCCCTCCCCGTCCCACACACACCACCACCACTCCCACCCCAACCTCATTAAGCCCCCAGTCCTCTCTTCTATCTGATGAAAAAAAAAATAAAAAAAACTATGAGAGAAAAAGAGCAGAGGGAACAAGAGAGGGAAAAGCAGTACGCAGGAAAGAGAGGAGTGTGTTCTCCTTTAATCACTTACCGTCTGATAGAAATTGTTTGCTGTGGGGATGGATTTTATATTACAGGGGAATGAAAATGTGCGATGGGCTAATAATGTCGGTGGGGAAAGGGGGGTGGGGTGGTAAACGTACGCACCATGGCCGTTCTGGTAATGCATCTTTTCCTCATCAGAATCCTGAAAGGCTTTGCTGTATCCACAATGTCTGTACAAAACACAAATGCACACACACGCACGCACGCACGCACGCACACACACATACACGCACGCGCACGCACACACACACGAAAATACAGAGGGATGAATAAAGGACAAACAAACAGCATCTGTAAAACTCAGACTCGCACCACAGCTCATAATAAATAAATCAATGACTGTTCACGATCTATTATTAACCTCAACACGGCTTTAGCTTAGTGGAGCTCAGTTATTTACAAGGAACTAGCCAGTAGCAGATAGATTTTTAATTAGGAACAGACAACCAGGAATGCAGAATAAAGGCTGAGACAGAAAGCTGTAGGGACCACCTATGTTGATCATGTACAGGTGCAGGTCAAAGATTTAGAGGGTCACAGAAAAGGTCATCAATCTCGCACGGGAATAAAGGTGGACGCCTTGGTCATTGTATCCACACAGTGTAACAAATTGGTCTTACATGCCAGTTTCTGGACTGTGGGAAGAAACCACCTCTCACAGAAAGGGCCCATAAACTCAGTCTGAGCCACAGAAAAATGTATTTGTGGTTATGTTTTTTAAATGGTGTTAGTTTTCTTTTTTAGATGAATTCGGGGTGGAGAGGGTGATGTCGGACAAATGGAGAGGTGTCACAGCCAATTGCAGATACCCCACCCCCCCCACCCCCTGCCGCCTGGAGGCAGGGCGGAGGAGCAGCTGTAATCAGCTATTCTCCTTGATTTTTTTTCACTCTTTGTGAACATCAATGACGGACATGATTGCGCATTTATTTGTTGTATTTACTCCTCTGATTTTTTTCTCCATTACCACAGTGAGCCTCCAGGTTGGAGGGGAGGTTTGCACTCATTTCTCAGCAAGAAAACAGCAATTCAATTCCTGAATTGGGCAAAAACTTCAAAAACACAAAATGTTGAACTGGGATATAACTGGGATATTTGTCTCATATAAAAGAAGTTATACTGAATATTTGATTCTTATAAGCTGTAGGCCAGAATGAGCTCTATTGTTTTTAGGTTTATTATTTTCAAATCTATAACATGAATTCAAGTTTTACAACTTGAATTGTTGATCTTGAACTTTTCTGTGATATTTGATCCTTTGAACCTGCACCTATATATCAGTGTTTGACACTTCCTGGAACCAGGTGTTTCGTACACTGACAGCAACCATTGTGACAGTCACACTGAACCATCCTCATCCTCCAAATAGATATTCATTTGATGATCAGAAGTTGCATTTAGGCACCAAAACAACTTTGTTTTTCATTTCAAACAAATGACTTCCTCACCGACACACTTCCTCACAGCCACAGCATGTTTTGGCCTCCCTCCCCAAAATAACGTAGCTCAGTGTTCGTTAGCATATCAGACATAGCAAAATAATATGTACCTTATGGCACCGAAGCCACATAATTGAAAACCATCCCATAAAGTCTGTAATACTATTGCAAAACTGACATAAACAGAATGAGGAAAATGTGGAAGCTTCAAGTTTATTATCATTCACTTGCTTGTTTATTCATTCGTTCATTTATTTTTGCACTATCCTTATCTGCCCAAGTTAGAATTGGGCTTCTTTTCACACTTAGCCTACTCAAATGGACTCAGGCAAGGATCTGGAAGACGTAATGTTTTCCCAGGGGTATTGACACTCATGGAAGGAGGGAAAAAAGGTGAAAGAAGTCGAAAATACAAGCTGATGAAAGCAAGAGGGAGTATGGGGGGGGGGTTGGGGTGCTGGTGCTGGACGAATGACTTCCACACAGAACATTTCTTCCTCAGACAAACGAAGAGGTGTCTCTGAATCAGACAGACTTGTCTGTGTGCCTGACCCTAACCGCAAACCACAGCTGGGAACCTTTTGAATCTCCAAATTCACCCAGAGATTAGAGAAACCAACTACTGGTTCAAGTGAAGGCCAGGCCATGTCCTCACCCGTGTCAGTCCCACTGTGGGCCCTCGAGCAGGGCTGTGAAACCTCTGACAGCATACTGCTTCTTGTGCATATGGTAGAAATTCCCTATTATTTGGATGGCTCAGGTGCAGACTCCCTCAAAAGGGTTCAAAGCAACCTAAACGAGTTTCTCAAGTTGGAGTTGAGTTATTTTTAGTAATGTAATGAGTCAGCACGTCGCTCACCTTTGAATTAATCAGAATCTTCCATGAAGTTGAGAAAGTTGTTTGTTTGTTTTGGTGCATAAACCCAACTAAGGGGTGATCAAGATGTTTATTGTTTGTTACGAAAAGCCGAACGTTGAACCGTCACATAAAGTAACGTGTGATACCACCAAGATCCTACAGGGGGCCCTTACAGCCGTTCTGTGAATCCATTGGAAAGAAATCAGCCTGTCATTTTCGTCAATAATCAGTTGAACTTTGCGGTCATCACATCAACATATTGCCTGTGTTACATCTTCAAATCCTTACTTTATAGTACTCTTATTATTTCCTCCTTGAACAGAATGGGAATGGAAGCTTCACAGGTAGTGGAGTGTGACTTAATCAAGTGCAAGGAAAACAGGAAGTCTTTGGTGCTGCACTACAGAAATACAAGTCGAAGACATCAAAAAGGGAGATGAGGAGGGGCCGATGGGATGAGTGGGAACATTTGGCTTGCAAGCTACTGGACGTGAATCAACATGATTAAACAAGCGATGAAGTAGAAATTAGTACTTCGAAAAATAGCCAAATAGGACAGTGAAAAGACAGGGAGCAGTGGATTCAACTTCTCGCCACATCGCAACCTCATTACTAATGAAACAACATGCAGATTATTGGTGCACCTGATGTTACAAACATCATAACAAGGGAGGCTGAAGGTATTTTCGTTAATCAAATAAACGCTTCCACCCAATTCCTGGGGCACTTTTTTTTAAGGCTTTCTCTCACTCAGTTCTCAAGCTTTCCCCTTGATGTACTTGCAGCCAATACAATTCGTAGCAATAGTGGGGAGATTACAAGTGCACATGAAGGGATTTGATCACAGGCAACATCACACATAAAGAGGCACAACAGAGTAGCGTAAGAAAATGTTCCACACACAGCAGCGATGGGTAGTGTGGTAAAGTGTAGCCTTGCCGTTTCCTGCAGATGATGATTGCCAGGAAAGTGACCAGGCCGGACGTGAGGGCTATGCAGATCCAGATGATGGTCATGGTGTTGTGGCGCAAGGGAGCTGTAGGGGCACACACACACAAAAGGACAAAAAAAACAGAAGAGGGCGTCAGGAGCTGCCACCCGACGGTCGAGAGCTCGTCATTTACACAAGCAAAGTGGCAAACATGAGCGGCAGGTAGATAAACAGGAGGCTGGCACTTCATTAAAGAGCCTCGCAAACGTATAATTAACAAGTGTTTGTCGTTTGAAAGCTTGTCCATCTCATCATGGCAAGTACACCAATTCTATTCTTGATGACTGAATGTCTGCATACATGCAAGCATGAACTAGTGCTCTGATGTTTGAAAAAACAAAACAATTCCAGACACACTCTAAATTTGTTGTACATTTTTAGAGGGGACTGTGCACAGCAAAACTCAGACATTTTTACCCCACTGCTATACAGTACAGAGTGGTGTGGTACAGGCAGGAGACCGCCTGGGGGGGGGCTGAGCAGGTGGTCAAAGTGTTGGTGTGCAATCGTTTGGTCCCTTCTAAGTGAGAAGTTTCATGCAAATATCTTACCAGTGAAGCTGTGACAACAGCCACAACTGTGTAAATGTCACAAAATACAAACAACACATGACACAATTAATAATGTGAAAAATTTAAATTCAAAAAGTTCCCTAAACTAATACAAAACACAAGCACAAAAGGAACGACATGGATATAAAAGCCCTCAATCAGACAATAATACAATCTTCACATCTAAACAATACATACAGACAAAGCAACGACAACAATGATACAAAAGCGTGAATAAACAAGCCTACAACACACACACTTGAGTCAAAATGATACAAAAGTCTTCAACATACTGAATGCAAGAGTCACAACATGAATAGAAAAGCAAAACACCATTTCAAAGCTGACAAAATAAAAACACAAAACAGAACCTGTGATACCGATTGACATGGGATGAGTAGTTTGGAGAAACAGGCCTCCGTACGACCACTTTGCTATCTTAAATAATCTCCTGCACAGTGTTTGTAACATCAAAACAAACTGTCCTTATAACTCATTCATCAAAATTATTTCAGGTTTGTGTAGCAGGCTGCTGTGTTCAACTACACTTTAAAGGAGAAAGTTGGTCCTTTAAAAGAGCCTTTCTGGTTTCTTCCCTAACTTATTCACAACAAACTACTTGAGCAAATGAGTGTTTTAAAAAGTGTTTGTTCTGACTGATACGCAGGTGAGACTGTGGGGACAACTTGTCAGCCATTGCTCAATGGTCCTGGTAAAATCAAAGGGGAAAAACATCAACCAAGTCAAAGCACTTGGAGAGCATAAAGCTCCACATGTTAACCTTTTCTGGTACAACTTCTCTAAAGGGCTACATGCTCTCAAAACTCATCATGTGTCGAGAACTTTTCTGGTTATCATGCTGAAAAATAATGGAAGAAACACTCTCAAAACCCCAAAACTCAGTCTTTGATTGTTTTTAAAAAATAAATAAATAAACCCTTTACTGATACAGAAGTTATTTGGCAACATATTTGCAAGCATTGTTTGCACTTTTGGGAAAAAAAAAGATCTTATTTATTATAACTTAGCTAGCTTTACAATGACTTTTATTTTGGTTACAATTTCTTGAAAGTCGAGCAATAAAAGGTCACGCTTGTGTCACACATGGAAGTTATTAAACATGTCAAAACGCTCCGTGCTGTGTGGTGACTTGCGTTATGGGCCTGTATTATCGTCTTGTTTCATTAGAATTCTTCCAAACTGATTCTGTTCGGGTGAAAAGTTTGTACGAAACCTCGATGTGATCTGTCCAATCGATGCATTGGGACGGACACAAATTGCTCATCAGGTGGAAGCTTTGCGTTGCTCAGTGTCACACCTTCCCTGCAGAAACTCAACTCAGAGAATTTCTGCAGGCTGCAACCAGAGAACAGACAGGACTTAGGTGGAAAAAAAAGGCTCCTCTGTTTTTCATGAACTCCAGGAAGTATTGATTACTCAGCAGGTTGGCTCGGGGGGATGCATGCAGTCTGCCTGTTTTCTGAGGCTGAAAATGAATCAGTAGAGAGGGGGGAGCAGAGTCGGGGTCCAGTGAACAGTAGAATGAAGGGGAGGCTATTAGTGAAGCATTGTAGGACTCCATCCAGGCAGGAGGTTGAGCCCGCGCAGACCCAGAATCTGCTTCGCACATGCGTTTACTGCCACATCCCCCTATTATAAAAGAAGGATATTCCAATAAAGCGGGTTTGTTGTTCCGGTGTGTGGTGCCTGCCTTGGGTGCTCACACTTTTGAGGACTTCTGCAATCATCGTACAGCTGTTTGATGATGACGAGCTCGCCAATCTAGCTGACCGCAGATCGATGGAACAGAAGGAAGGACCAGCCCAGTTATTGACCACACTGGCACCCCAAAAACCCCCTTTAGCATGGACAAACTCTACTGGCTGCACTGTAACCAGGGCATTTTACCCACATTCAACCGCAAAGCCACTTTAACAAAGGTTCAAGTAGCTCTTTGCTGGAAAGGAGTTTGACCTGGAAGTTTAGAGATCCACCGTGTGCTGTCTCTGAGGCAGCATGGGCGCAGACACAGGCACACTCAAACACATACCTGCTTTCCCAGTCTGGATCTCGATGTTCTGGCTGAAGCGTCCACAGCCTGCCGACGTTCTGGCTCGGACTTGGAAGATATATCTGGTGCCGGGCTTCAAACCTGACACTCGCGCGCTCGTGTTTTTGGACTTCAGAGTGGAGTAACTTTGCTCTTCATTGTCCTGTGATAAGGGAAGAAAAGGACATTTAGATGATCAGTTTGTGTCAGAGTCTTTGGGAATTATTAGGGGAACTATGACTCAATGGAAACTGCAAGAAGGAGTGGTCATGCACACAACAAACACGATTCCTGTACTGGAGTCCATGACTGCAGTATTAGGGAGGTCATTTTATAAATTTTTCTTCTGTTGTAGCCTTACTGCTCGAGCCTTGACTACGCTGCATTCAGACAAATATTATGATGGGTAAACAGATCTGATAATGGAGGTAGAGAGAGCTGCAGGAAGCCCCATTATTCCAGGGAAAGATGTGTGGCTTGTGTGTCTGCCTTACAGCGCATTTCTCACAGCCTAATGAGTGAAGCGGAACAAGAACACAACACAGGTAATGGTCAACATGAATATGCAGGGTGTCCTCATGCTGATGCGTGTTTCTTGTAGCTTGCTATATGCAGTCAGAAACTTAAAGGAACAACACTTGGGTTGTACTGAAGGCAGGAATTGCAGCACTGACACAGCTCAGAGAAAAAGACTGACACGGACACAGATTAAGTTCTCAGGTCGTTTATCTTTGTAATACAATGCACTGAGATTACAGAGATACACCACTAAACAATATGTATAACAGGATAGCTAAAAACTTAAAAGGCCAATGTCATCATGGACAACTGTGTTGTCAATGGTACACACAAAATCCATGAGAAAGGTTGTAGGGAAGCTTCAGCATCAGATTAGGTGAACCGCAAATACCCCTCTGGGTCACCTTCTGCCACGCTTTATAGTTCAGAGGCCTGTAGCAAGGTAACTTCAGTTCTCAGGCCACGGTGCCTCTGACATTTTACAAAGACCAGTATGGTTGGATGTGAGAAATATTGAAGCACTCAGACCAGACAATGGGACAATGCAAAGAAACAACCAGCAGACAAACAGGGTTGAACGCTGGTCATTCATTGTCCAAATTAGTTTGACACAAGTGCCTCACAGAGGTAAATTCTGCAAATTCTGTAGACAATGTGTTCCAGCACCCAGTGCAAACTATTTTGCATCCTCTTCGTGCAAAAACACTCGCAAACAGGTTCACACAGAGTTCAGTGGTTATTTTTTGGTTGTCAGATGAGAAGTGGCATTTATGTTTCTGCGCTCACAGCAGTCGAGCACATACGTTGCATGAACCAGCTCCACGCAATGTGGTCACAGGCGGTCTCTGGATCACACTGATCTGCCCAGCCCAGCACTACTCTGAGAGAAGCGCTGCATGCAACTGGTATTCATCATCTGTCTCCTCATTACTACGTGTTCCAATGTTCCTTTGCAACTTGCCTTGCAGAACTGAGCCCTCATCATGTTAAAAATGTTACTAAAATATTAATGATGATAGTAATATTAATATGTAGTCATAGCTTTGTTCTGTGTTAGTACATATTCCAACTGTAGTTATACAGGTTTTTCTGTGTTCAACCAGCAATATCAACAATGTTATTAGGTGGAGGGTGGTAATGATTCACGTTTATGACCACATTGAACAAAATTTCTTTCCACTTTGCTCTAATTTCCAAACTATGGTCAAAACCATAGTTACAAAACTATATAGGAAATATACATTTATTGTCGTGTCAAACAAAATACCACAAAATATTTAAACTATGCCACAAGACATGCTAATGTCATTTGTGCTTGGTAACCATCAAGCTAGGATATTTACCTTGACCACCTGCTGCTCATATTTATAAATGTTTAAAAAGAGGGGCCGATTTTGGACAGAGCAGGAGAAACGTCACTTTTACTGTAACATGCTTATGCTTGTTAAACAAGTGGGTTTGACTTACTGGCTTCGACACATTACTGTGGACTCAGGCCGCGCTCACTGCAACTGGCTGAAACACAGTGCTGCCGGTAGCCCCATCCGTAAGACAGAGAGCAGGTGGATCAAACCGCCTTGAGAAATAGAGGTGTCAGCATCTTTCAGCAATTTAAAAAACACTTTGTTTTACGTTTGCAATTTGCACCACTTGTGTTGTGGTTTCATTGAAAACTAATAAATTATATTCTTGAAAAATTATTTCTGTTTACAAGAATTTTTTTTTGGGTGGGGGGCAAATTTATTGAAGGGGGGGACATGTCCCCTGTGTCCACCCAAGGATTCCCGCCCATGTCAGCAGTTCATTCAGAGGAACGCTGTAAAGCATTCAAGAGAAAGTCTCTGTAGACATAAATCCACAGTCCCCCCCAGACACTCAGTTTCACTGTTTCATTGTCTTTTGGGGACCTCAGGAAGAAACAGCCTCCGTCCGAGAATGAGTTGTTGCTAATGGGGAGGCTAATGAAGAAACGAATAAATAAATCAACAAAGTACAAGCCCACACAAATGTAGTGGAGTTCATTCATTTTGTGGTTATTTGCAATGATCAAAAGATCCCATTGTTTGAGGGGTCTGCCAGTCACACCAGACTGCTGTCCCAAAAACTCAATGGTTCCCAGAATTTGATCGCAACATGACGTTTGATTTACTCTCACTGGTGCAGTTCCGGCTGATTCAGGAAGTGACTGATCATTTCTGAAGATGAAACACATTTGTGAGGCCTTCCCCAAGAAATGCTTCTCATCGTACTGAGAGGGCCTTAGACCGAGGCGATGCAGAACAATGACGAGAAGGTGTTCTGCAGGGTTCATCTGTGATGAAAAACACCCGGTTCCACAGACTCCAGTTGGTGATGGGCCTGCTATAAACCACGTGCATACACAAACACATTACGTTCACCCTGTGGGTGAAATTTTTCTCTGATCTATGAAAAAGCAAAAAAAAAGACAAGAAAACACACGCAAAGAGCGCTATTCAAATGAGGGCGGAGTCTTGTTTATTTAGTGTCTTTAAAAAAAGCATCTATCTGAAGTGGAACAACTGAATTGTGCTCCTTCCAAGCAAAGGACGAAATACGAGTTAAGACGTGAGTGGTGCAGTGCACTAGGGTTTAATAAAATGAAACAGGTGAGAGGATATAGGCCTCTCCAACAGCTGCGCCTGCAGTCACAGGTTTGGTGTCCTTGTTAAACTTCAAACCACATCACTTGCTGTAAATACACCGATCAGCATCAACTCCTCCCGCACGCTCTAGGGGAACTGCCCAATATCACGTGTCCAGACGCAGCCCTTAGTGTACCTCGTTGCTAAATTGTCTCCCCTCCTCCATTTGGCACAAACATCAGGAGGGCAAACTTTCCCCCCTTTGGGCCTGACTGTTTTCAGAGAAGGCAGAGACAGACATCACATTTAATCTGAAACCCCCCCACAGAGCTCAATGTCCACCATCTTTACTCCTCTTCCTCTCTTCATCCCAGACTTGGCAAGGCCACGAAACCTCTGTCCACTGCCATCAAAAAAACGGGCTGATGTGCCAGTCATATGTAATTGGCAGGTAATTACTTCAGACATGGTTTGATTCAACTATCAACTGGAGGGAGTGACAGGTGCTTTGAACAGTGTTTGTCTTGTTGTTTTAGATGACAGCTTCATTCATGATGTGTTGTTTGTTCAAAAGTAAAGAGTGAGAGTAAAGAGTTTATAAGGCCTGCCTATCACATAGAACTCACCTCTCAATCTGTATATTCGATTCAAAAACGAGGTTTAGCTGACTCTTTCTGGAGCATGGCTTCTTTTCAAATTAACAATCAAGCTGGCAACCACTGTGGCCTCTTGCTGTCCTCACTCCACCTGCTGCAGCGTCCTCGCAGACTTTTTGTGGAGATGCTCCGCAAGTGTGCAGGGAGAGGAAGTTCAGTATGTATGCATTATGTACAGGTCAGGAGGAGTGTGTGTTTGTGTGTGTGTGTGGGGGGAGGTGTCTGTAAGAACTACTAAAATGACTCCCAAAGACGCCTGTCAACCGCCCCACTCTCTCTTTGAAGGGTTGCGCTCTTTTGACGCATAATAAATGCCCTTTTTGGTATTTTTACATTGCAGAGTCACCAGGTGGCCAAAAAAATGAATTACTCCTTTTTTTGTGTCACCCTGCACCCATCCTGCCAGTGAACACACACCCTCCCTGTGAAGCCTCATAATGAAGAAGAGCTTAGTGCAGGAAAAAAGAAGAACGTGCCCCTTTTTGTCTTTGTTGTGTTGGCTACAAGCTGATTTGATGGCTGCCATCATCATCCCGTGCTATGACTCAGTGCTGCTGTCATTGCTGACTTGTCCAGTTGAAACCCCTCCCAGACACCACCACCCACCGGCACCACCACCACCTCACTCGAGGCCAAGACTAAGACACCAGGGTTTGAGAGGAGCTTATCCTTTAGCGCTACCCACACCATCCTGCTTGTTTGGGGATGAGACTGCCAGCTCTCACACTGGCCCACCAGGATGCCCCTCCCCTGCAGTTAGCTGATCTCAATCACAGCATACACTCACTTGCACACACTCATCGGCAGTCACACACGTGTCAACTCAAACGAACACACGTCCACGCGCACGTCTGGCACGGCAATTAGCTCGTCGGCAGCTAACTGTCACTGTTGCTTTCGCTAAGTTGGGTTCCACACTGTCTCATACTCCCTCACTCTCAACCCCCATTTCCTTTCAATTAGCCAGCTGCCAGCAGGGTCCTTCTCTTAAGTTATCCAGGGTCGATACAACCGCCGCTCCTCTGCAGTCACAATATCTTGGCTAAGCTTAGTCACAGTTGCTTCAAAGGGGCTGTGCCCACACAGGCAGAGCGACGACCAAGGCACCATCCAAAGAAACTTCAATGCCATCACATCACAAATTGGTTTAAAAATAGTTTAATTGTGCTTTAGCTTCCCAAACATTTTTTGCTTTTACATCACAGTGAAGGCAAAAACACACTCTCACTAACAGAAAAATGCAAGAACTTTCAAAATCAAAGCACTGGGTAGTTTTTAATGTCAAAGTTTGTGCAAGATCCAAGGAAGTGTTTTATTCCAATTGTACAACCCTTAAACCTTCAGAGAGGGGGTCTTGGCACCCCAGGTTGGAGGACTCCTGCTAATGTAGTGTTTTTCTTACCTTCTCGTAGTATTTGATGTCATACTCCAGGATGACTCCGTTAGGCTGGTTGGGTTCATGCCACATCAGAGTTACGCTGTTCTGACTGGTGTTCTCCTGTCGAATGGCCAACACCTCGGATGGTGCTGCACAGAGCAACAGGACAGAATACCCCGTTCAGCTCAGCATGTAGACTCTCAGTGTAGAGCAAAGCTGGTCATTCTTGGCATTTACAAGAAACAACATGTGATATTGCATATTTTGATCCTGCTTTCCTTACGAAAATCTCCCCATTGAAAGGTTTGGCTTGACTGAGAAAGATCGGTTACTGTGGCACAAAACACAATGTGGTTGCATCGTGGTTGCGTCAGGCACACGAACAGCATGAGCACCTTCAGGTGGCCTGACACCCACTGGAGGCACAAGACCTCCCACCTTTTCCCTATCTGGTGAGATTATTGTACTTTGCGGAGATATGTGGGAGCATCAGATTAATAACACTTTATACTGAGTTTTGTCACCTATCAGAGAGACCCAGTCAATGTCAGCAGGGTTGTTTTTTTCTTACAGTTTGAAGTTAAGCAGGACAGGCTTATGTTTAAGAAAGATACTTATGTTATTTAGCTAATTTTGTGATTTTGTATTAAAGTGAGTTGCTGGATAATAACTTTTTTCCATGTGCTCATGTCACTCATGAATATGTATCCAATTCAATGCAGGTTTGAGTCAAATAGTAAAAAAAAAAAAAAATCATTTCACCCACAAAGGGGGTTAAAAAAAAAAACACGCCAGGAGGGGTAAAGGCAATCTGGTCAGCCGGCCCTCAGATGAGGTGCCCATTTTTTTTGTTCAGGGAGTTGGCAACCCTAGACATACCTCAATACAGAGTTTGACATGTTAAGTTAACCTTTTGTCATTTTAACCCATTAACACTCTGCTTCTCCAGTTGGTGGAGGAAATGATGAGTTAATATGAATTTGTTTGAAGGTGCCATGCCATTAAATTTCACTTTTCTGGGGTTTTGGGGGTATAATATGACCTCCTGTGCACTAATGAGGCCATGTGAATGTCAAAAGTGAGTATCAAAGTCCCTGTTCATGGTCCGTCAGCTTTCTGTCTTTGTTCAGAAACGTTTGAATCTGAAAACAGCATTTTTTTTCTTCCGCTACCGCCAGCAACAGTGAGCGTGTCAGTATTTTTAATGATAAAACCATTGTTTATATCTGATACTAAGATTTACGGTGTCAGATACACCGCTAGTTTCAAGAAAGTGGTTTAATAAACTGCGACTTGTTGAGAGTTACGCGTGATGATGCTTCAGGCTCAAACATATACATGAGCAAACCTTCACTTGCTGAAATGTTGCGCCACGAATTGGGGGGGGCATATTTGACAAGTTTTCCAAATGAGGTCATAGTCAATCAGAACTTCAGTCAACATGGTCTCTGGGTCGAGCTGCATATCATTAATGCACTGACTCTATTTTTTTCTTTTGACAGTTGACATAGTTTGTACTTCTAAACAAAAAAAATCGAAAATATCAAATTGAGTAGAAAGTTCACCTAATTCAATAAAAATGAACTCAAATAAATACCGGTATCATAGGATAAGTAGCAGGAATGTAAAAGGTGGAAGGTTTTTTGTTATTCATTAATAAACTAATTGATTATTTATTTAATTAATTCATTTATCAACCAAATACTTCCCACTGGTATGGTACAATAAGTGTCCCGCTCTGTTGTGTTTTGCAATTAGAGCAACTTTTGGTTGCTTTGGTACCTGACTACAAAATGGCTCTTTACTGTGACATCAATAAACCATTGAAAAAGCAGTTATGGTACTTCAGTGTTATCTTAAAAAGACTTGAAAACATGAACAAAAAATGTGCTTTCAAACTCATGTGGCTGAAATGGAATTTCTGTAATTTAGACCCCAGACTTTGACTTTCACAATAAATATATTAGAATATCTGGCTGCTGAGTGCTTTGTGGGTTTAGCACCTGGTTACAACCTGCTTTGGTTTGTCATTTGATGCTGAGGTAGTGGGTTACTGTGTTGTTGTTTTTTTTTACAACAGCTGCCTACAAATGCTGAGTGTCCCAAAAGAAGCTAAGAGAGAAAACTACCAAATAGACAGAAAAGACTTTGTAAATGTTTCTGCTCAATAAACTGAGAACCCAAATTTGTTCTCCTAACATGGGATTTGGGAAGCAAATGCTGTGAATCTGCTGCCTCACCAATCTGATCTGTTGCCAAGCAATTGGATAAGCTTGTGTTAAAATTCTACGTTGTTTGGCTGGTGGCCGGACTTGTTACAAATGGGGGTAGTGAGGGGCACTTCAAAGAAACCCGACGCTATGAGGGGGCAACAGCAAATGGCTCCACCACAGCGTCCTGACACCCTTCCGCTCCCACTGCATCGCTGAAGACCCTCAGTCCCGTGCAGCAAATACATTTTCAAGTACCTCATCAACATCACTCACCAACCAAATTTTGTACTTTTTTTAAGACATTTTATTTCAACTATTATTTTTAATTTTTCACCATGTCTACTCTCATTCACCAGCATGACCTACTGATTTTGGAATTTCCTCAAGAGATTGAATGGATGCTTTCCATCTTGCTCTTCCTCAGCTACACAAGTGCAACATAACATGAGGACAGCAAAAGCTAACAAGTCTGTCTTCCTGGTTCAACATCATATAGTAGCACGATATCACCTGCATATCGAGCTAAGGAGAACCCAGGATGTGAGATACACATTAGATAAAGGTCATGTAATAGATGGCCGGCTATATCATGGAGGGTGACACGTGAGAGGTGCTGTGACTGACCCCACAAAAACCACATTGTGGTTAAACTTTGAAAGTCCTGTCCATTCAAAAGAACCAGAGCTGCCCTCGCTCACACCGGCTCCTAAATCAAGGGAACAGGTATTGAGCCACACCGAAAACAGCCACCAGGAGGCAACTGAGACTTCTCGCTTCTTTAATTAATTGAGGGCACTGTCACATTGCTGGCACTGTGTCGTGCAGTCGGTTGTAATGTGTTGTTGGGACCCCTACCTGCCTGGTTCGTCGTGATGTTGGCCAGCGCATGTGGCGGCAACTCGTTGCTCAGGTACGTCACTGCGTTGGTCGCCTGGATGCAGAACGAGTAGTTGGTGTGCGCGACCAGGTTGAGCACCGTCACCCACGGCTCCGTGAGTCCACTCTGTCGGGGTACGAATCGAACCGCCGCTGTGCCCAGCCGCTCCACCATCCCTCCGCCCGCCCCACTGACACCTCCTCCCGCTTTCCCGCCAACGCCCCCTCCCGGCGAAGAGGCGCAGTCCTCACAAGGGCCACCGTCCCCCAAGCACTTCAGACACAGCACGCTGTACAGCAAGTCACTGCGCCCGCCTGTATCCAGAGGACGATCCCACTCTAAATTTACCGAGGTCCCGTTGACAGAGGAGATGACGTTAACCGGAGCAGATGGAGGGCCTGAAGAAAAGAAAGAGTCGAATTCAAGTCAACTAAGAAGCTTAATTGTGCCGAGGAAAAAAAGAAAAAATGGATTCTGGCGGCAGAGATAAGCACATTTGTGTGCGGGTTTCTTGCCCGCAGGCCATTGGGTCGTGCGGTGTGTTTGGGCTTACGGGAACACGAAGCAGCTGGTGGGTCATCCGGTGCCCGGTAGTAGTTGGAGTCACAGGGGCAGGAGAGGGCAGCTCTGGTGTCAGAGTGACTATGCTGAGGACATTTACCACACAGGCCATCGCCCGCCACTGGCTTGTAGAAACCCACTTCACAGGCTGCAGAGAGAGAGAGAGAGAGAGAGAGAGAGAGAGAGAGAGAGAGAGAGAGAGAGAGAGAGAGAGAGAGAGAGAGAGAGATGAGGGAGAGAGATGAGGGAGAGAGACAGACAGAGAGACAAAGAGAGAGACAGTAAATAGAGAGCTCGCAGGGAAGCTGCACCCCAGTAATCACTCAGACCATGATAAAATTCAGAGAGTGTCACCAAAAAGGTATGAATCACACTCTCACAGCAAGCTGCGCATCTCTTCAATTGCTTTTCCCCCCAAAACTGTGTCATCTCCTCTAAAGCATTCATTTTAGGACATCGCCCCACCCCCCGACTCCCCCACTCCCCTCTCTAAATCCCTGTATAATTACAGGCCCTGTAACCACAGAGACCACAGAGCAAGGGAGATGAAAGTTGCACTCCTTTCTGCTCAGATTTGGACTGAAAAGGCACTGCACTGCTGATACTCCCAGTGAGACCATCAGAATCCAGACTGTCTTTCAACCTTATTCAATTCCTCTGATCCATATTCACTTTTAACTCTGTGCTGATTAATAATGGAGGGATAACTGATAAATATATTCTCTTTCCAGGCGGTTAATAGGCTTTGGCTGGTAAATGGGGCAGGAGGAAAATACACACACACACACACACACACACACACACACACACACACACACACACACACACACACACACACACACACAC
>JAUESF010000070.1:19653342-19681783 GCA_032274765.1 Malacoctenus tetranemus | reverse complement strand
TATATATATATAAAACAAATGAATTTCTGGCCTACATGCTTCACAAAACAACACATAGTACTTGAACTTTAACACAGTTAGTTTCTCCTAGTTTGCTTTATTCAGTTATTTGGGGGGAGTCCCATTGAATGTCTGTCATGAATTCATAAACAGCTTGGGTTTCAATGCCCGCTGGTCTCGGCATTAGACGCAGCGAAAACTTTCTGTTTGTGTCGTCAATGTAGGTACCCAACAATAGTACACTGATTGAATTTGAAAAACCGTGTGTGTGTGTGTGTGCATGCGTGTGTGTGTGTGTGTGCGTGCACGCGCGCGCGTGTGTGCGCAGGTCAATTGCAAGGGTGTGCGCATCTGTGAGCGACTGAGATCAACTGGAAGTGAAAAGCGGAAGTTGACAACAGGAGTCGCAAGAGCTTTGATTTTGCAAATTTAAGTGTGCAGGTGCTTGCTTGGTGATTGGACGCTGGAGTCTGCCATGACAATGGATTGGTGGCCTGACTGGAGGTGAACCCCTAAAGGACGCTGCAGCAAAACTACGGCCGTCCATTCTCTGCTCACCCCAACCCAGCCACATCATTCTGTTTGATTCCTGTGTTGTACCTTATGTTATTGAGTTTGTAGGCGTGAGCTGTCGTTTTTGTTGACCTCATTCTTCTCCTGTTTATTTAAGTTAGGGAGGTAAGTCTTTGTCGTTTTGGTGAATAAGGTAGTTTTGTTTGTTGTTTTCGGCCCTGGTTGCCCTGAGGACGATAAAAATGGCAGCCACTGAAAAACCAGTAACGCCCCTTACTGATGGCAAAATGGCAGCTGCAGGCAACTTTGCTGCACCTATAACTGATCCCAAAATGGTGGCATGTTTTGAAAAATACCTGGGATCATTGTATGGGACATGGCAAAGCTGTCCAACTGGATCCTGCGGTGGCATAATGTTAAGAGTCTGTAAGCTAAGTTTTTTTCCATAGTCACATTCCCGATGCAGAACTGAAGATAGTCCAGAATCGTTTCTATCTCCAGCTCCTGATGCCCAAATAAGTCCCAGTCTGTCCGTAGGAGGTAGTCTTGAAGTTTCGGGAGTGCATCGTCAAGCCAGGATGTAACAGTCTTTATGGTGGGCCTGACTCTGCGTCTGAAGGGGAGGGTGTAGGCAAGGGAGAGCAGGAGGGAATGATGGTCTGACTGTCCAAGGTGGGGGAGGGGTATGGCTCTGTATGCATGCATGATGTTGTTGTAGACATGATCCAGAGTGTTCTCCCCTGTAGCACATCTCACATGCTGGTAGAAGTTTGGTCGTACAGTCTTTAAGTTGGCCTTATTGAAATCCCCTGCAATAATGTGAACACCGTTGTGATGGGCCCGCCGCTGTTTGTTCACGGTGTTCAGCAGGAGAGAGAGAGCTGTGTTTACACTGGCATCAGGCAGGATATACACAGCAGTGATGATCACAACGGCCCCTCACAGACATATACTCGATATCTGGGGAACAGTGTCTGTCTATAATCGTCCCGCTGTTGCACCAGTTGGCACTAAGTCTTACCAACGACTCAATTATGCAAGGGCATAGTCTAGTTTGGCAAACTGATTAAAACCAATTGTGATTGGTGGACCGCTGTATGCAGTATGCGTCAGTAACATTACATGAGAATGTGTCAAGTTAACTTGCCTCATAGTTTGCAGGCCCTGCCATGTGACTCTTGAGCACACATACATCACGATGACAAGGCTCAAACGATATATCGTGCAGCTTTACTCCAAAGGTTAAGCAGGAGGTTCCTGCATGATCATCTTCCTCATCATCAGAGAATCACTGAAGCAGCTCTGCTCGCAAACATCAGCTCTTGATGACCTTAGCTTCCCATGTAATTAATCCATTCTAACCACAAGCTGTTCAATTGGGTCATCCTGCCACGAGGAGCTGTGCCCCATGAGCTCGGTAAAACAACCTCGGTAAAACACCAACCCTGCTACACACCCAACCTTGCTCTAACACCGGTTCTGCTACACAACCTAGCTACAACCCTGCTGCTAGGGCCAACAGACAAGTCTGCCAGAGCTCTAAAGTCATTGTCAAACCAAATTAGAAGTGAAGGTTTCAAACAATTGAAAAACTGTCACACTCTATGTTTCTGTTCTATTTCCTGCTTTATCTTGATAGCTCACCTGGTCTCTCGTTGCAGGCTGCTTTCACCACCAGTCACGAGCAGCCTTCGTTCCGAGTTCCGTGTACTGACCTGTTTGTTACTTCTGAGCCTGCCTTCCCTCTGACATTGCCTGCGTTGTGTATGACCAGTGTTCGGAACATTACTTTATAAAACTAATTAGTAAGAGTTACTATCTGCTTTTTCAAAGCAGTGGCTTAGTTAGTTAACAAATTACATTATCATAAAAGTAACTAGTTACCAGGAAAAGTAACTATTTGCGTTACTGTAAGAATTTTTTTTTTCCCCCTTCGGGGGAGTTTTCAAAAGCCAGTTGAAATGAGTAGAGCGGTCAGGTACTTGTATACAAGCTTCAATATTTATTGCACATAAACAACAGGACTTTATCCTGCATTTCAAATAGTATCTTTTTTTTCTTTTTTTTTTTTTTTTAAATTAAACTGTTACACAGCGTGTGTGTTAGCTTAAACTCAAACTCCTGAATCAAACACACAACCTGAGACAACTGGTAAAGTTAACAACCTGCACCTCTAAGAACTGTCCTTGGGTCACATCAACAGTGAACATATAAAATCTGAATATTCATTTACCCATCCACATACTCTTGCCATCATACCCACCAAAACCATGTCGCATAACCATCTTACAATTCAAACCAATGATTGTATCTCAGAAGCAGCAACATTTCAAACCTCGTATCAGACATCCTATTCCTCTTTGGGTTGAGGACCAGCTTCCCCAGGCTAAACAGTCTCTCTACTGGAGCACTGGATGGAGTGGCTGCATTTTATTTCAGTGAAACGCTCTTAATCAGTGGGAATCTATTGAGAGTGTCCATCCCTTGTGCTCCTGACTTGAAAAAGTCAGCGATATGGCTTTCCAAAGAAGTAGAGGTGTCCTCCTCATCTTCAAAGGAAAAGAACTCCTCCTCAACAGCAGAGTTGGTGCTGAGGTTGTGCGTTGGTGCAGTGGTACCAGTTAGCTGGTCTTCATCTTGTGCGATTTTCCAGCACTCCGCTAGCAGACTTGCCTTGGCATTGTCCTTCCGTTCCTGTGTCCGCAGCCATCGTAGTTTAAATCTGGGCAATGTCACTGCAGCCAAGACGACAGTCTCACTCTCCAGCACCTCTGCAAACCTGGTTTTGATTGCCTGAAATGACACGTGTACGTACACACACACACACACACACACACACACACACACACACACACACACACACACGCACACACACACACACACACACACACACACAATGACACATTGTGAGTTAAGTGACATAACTTTTTTCTTTAATTTAATATTTCATAATTAATACATAATTGAGGTATGGAATGATGTATTTGATGCATTTTAAGTAATACTTGTTCCCACTTTGACAACAGCTTCAAGAAAGTCACCAAGGATTTGGAGGCCACTCTTCGTGTCCATGGTCTTGGAGATCAATGTCTCCAGTGTGGGAAAGAGTGTGCCATAGAAACAGCTATCTTCACCTTGAAGAATGTCGAGGGCTATTGTTAATGGTTTCATCAGTGTGCAGTATTCACTGAGGAACTGATATTCCCTATCTGTGAGGGTCTTCAACCCAAAATGATAGAAGATGGTGTTCAGCTCTGTAATTGGGGATCCACAGACACGAGCGATGGCATCATGAAAGGAGTTCCATCTGGTTGTACATGGGACGAGGAGGACCTCATCTACAGTCTCTGCAGCCACTGTAGACCGGCTTGGCCTTATTCCATAAAGCTGTGCATTTTGAGGTAGCGCTTCTTTACACAGCTTTTAGGTCCGGCCTTGACAGTAACCACTTGTTCACATCAGAGAATGAAATGAGGTTTGCTGCATGTGATGCAGATCTGTGGTGTGGCGGTAAAGTCATAGCCTCCTCTTCTTCATTCTCATCCACATTTACATTTTGTAAGGCATCATGAAGGTCGACAAAAGCTACTTCATCATCCTCCTCCTCTCCAGAGTCATCATCCTGAACACGTTGGTACATTTTGAAGGCCTTAAAGGAATAGTACACCCAAACAATGATGTACCTTCATTTTCTACTCACCCCCAAGCTGAACAACACTCTGAAGCACTTTTCTGACGTCTCAAATGCAGCTGGAGATCTTTCAGGTTTCTTGTTATCTGCCCACGTTCAAATTATAGCGGTCGATAGGGCGCGGGACAAAAACGTCCATAAATGTCCACAAAAACGTGTCAATATTCCTCCATGCTGCTCGTCCAATGTAATCCCAGTGTCCTGAGTGGGAACCGTCCATAATTGACTCGCAATGAAATCATTTAGAATGTTTTTAGAGCCTAAACAGCTGGCTCCTGCAAGCTCTCAATACTACCGGACACTGCGGCAGACGTCACCAGCTGAGAGGGAGCGCTCAAGAGTCCGCTGCTGCGAAAATGAAGACACTCGAACCATCTTCTTAATTTCACCCGAAAATGACTAATCAGCAGCCTTTCCAACTCTGGGAGACGCTAACCTCGTGCTAGTCTGGCTCACAGCAGAATGTAAACACAAACAGCGGGAGTTCTTCTTCTATGCTTGCATTACCGGAACAGCGGACTCTTGAACGCTCCCTCTCAGCTGGTGACGTCTGCCACAGTGTCCGGAAGTTTTGTGAACTCACAGGCTCGCAGTTATTTACAGCTGTTTAGGCTCTAAAAACATTCTAAATGATTTCGTTGCAAGTAAATTATGGACGGTACCCACTCAGGACACTTGGATTGCATTGGACGAGCAGTATGTGTCACGGTCTGTCTCGTGTTTTCACTGTCTGGTCTGGTGTCATAGACCTGTAGTCTGTAACTCCAAGTTAGATCACACACCCGGTTTTAACATCCCTCTGCATTGCTTGTGTTTCCTCGCTTCCCTGTCCTCCTGTCTCCGCCCTCACACTGATTGGTGTAGATCAGCTGCACCTGGTGGGGCGGATATTTAAGGGTATGTTAGTGGGTGTCTCGTTGCCAGTTTGCTCTGTTACGAGGACTCGAACCCAAATACACGCCAAGAGCAATGTTCTGTTCAAATCATGTTGTATTGGCACAACCCAGGCAGGCAGTGGAGACGTCAGGACAGAAGCGAGGGTCGAGGACTGCAGACGTGGGTGACGGAGGACAGCCGGAGACGTGGTCAGTAGACAAACGGGGTCGAAGCCAGGAGACGTGAACAGCAGAGGACAGGCGAGGAGATCGGAGGGACAGGCTGTGGTCAATACCAGGGAGTCAGTCCGGGGGAAGATCCAAGCTCGGGGTCGTGCGGAGTCCAGGACGTAAACGGCAAGGGGTCTGTCAGAGGCTCAGGCAGGAGAGGAGGTCGTACAGGCGGTCGGCAACAGGGAGGCACACGGGGAGACAAGAAATGCTGCAATGCTGGCATGGAAACACAGACAAACTGGCAACAAGACACCCACTAACACACCCTTGGATATCTGCCCCACCAGGTGCAGCTGCTCTACACTAATCAGTGTGAGGAGCGGAGACAGGAGGACAGGGAACCCAGGAACGCATAGGGATGTTAAAACCATGTGTGTGATCTAACTAGAAGTGACAGACTACAGGCACCAGATGACACCAGACCAGACAGTGAAAACACGTGACAGTATGGAGGAATATTGATCCGCTTTTGTGGACTTTATGGATGTTTTTGCACCGGGCCCTATCGACCCCAATTTTTGAATGTGGGCAGATTACAAGAAACCTGAAAGATCTCCAGCTGTATTTGATACGTCAGAAAAGTGCTTCAGAGTGTTTTTCAGCATGGGGGTGAGTAGAAAATGAAGATACATCATTGTTTTGGTGTGCTATTCCTTTAGGAATGTTAGTTTTTCATCGGATGGCTCCGAACTCACCATCTCTGCTGCTTGTGTGTTTGTTTGACCCGGCACCCGGCTCTGTTGTGAAAGCATAGGCTCCGATTAACTGCCATGAAACATGGCTGCCTTGACTGTCATTGCCCTTTAGCCAATCATTTTCCTTGAAGGCTCTGCTTGTGTGTGTGTTCCAGTTCATCTATTCGCTGCTCTCTCAACCAGCAGCCCTATTGTAGAGCAAAAGTGCTTTTGGATTGTGCAGTTAGTCAATTGTAACGCACCACATTTAATGTGTAGTAATTGTAGCAGCGTTGAAAATATGAAAAAATTAGATTAATGCATGACTGAAAATATACAGCATTATTACCAACACTGTGTATGACCCCCTGTTTTTGGACTTGGATTTGCCTCGCCCCTGTGGATTCTCCTTTTAGGTGCCTGACCCTTGCCTGTGCCTGACTACATCATCTATGCCATGCCTTTGCTGGTTTTTGAACTCTGAACTGTTGACTTGTGTTCGGAAAATAAACTCTCAACGTTCGTACCCTGTACTGTCGTGCAGTTGAGTCCACAAACCCTGCTGTCAGTGGCGCCATAAACTTAATAATGTTCGCAGTGTCACGATCCGTCACGTGTCTTCACTGTCTGGTCTGGTTTCATAGGTTAATCTGTAATCTGTCACTCATAGTTAGAGCACACACCCAGTCAACATTCCTCTGTATTCCTTGTGTTTTCTCGGCTCCCTGTCCTCCTGTCTCCGCCCCTCACTGATTAGAGTAGATCAGCTACGCCTGGTGGGGTAGATATTTAAGGGTGTGTTCGTGGGTGTCTCTTTGCCAGTTTGTCTGTGTTCCCATGCCAGCGTTTCTTGTCTCCCTGTTGCCGACCACCTGTACGACCTCCTCTTCTGCCTCAGCTTCCGACAGACCCCGTTGCCGTTTCTGACCTGGACTCCGCACGACCCCGAGATTGGATCTTTCCCCGGACTGACTCCCTGGCATCGACCACAGCCTGTCCCCTGGATCTCCTCGCCTGTCCTCTGCTGTCCCCGTCTGCTGGCTTCGAACCCCGTCTGTCTCCTGACCACGCCTCCGCCTGTCCTCTGCTGTTATCGTCTGCTGGCTCCGACCCCCATCTGTCTCCTGACGTCTCCGCTGCCTGCCTGAGCAGTGCAAATAAGACATCATTGACTGCAACTTTGCTCTGGCGTGTATTTGAGTCTGGGTCCTCCGTGACACGCAGTATATGACCAGTAATAAGCTATTTACCCCATTACTCGTGATCTGGGTGAAAGTTTGATTAATGATTGTGGAACTCTTTACGAATGTAAGAGTGTGTATTGCAAAGTCACTGTTGATGGAGTTATCTCTCAACAAGTTTGATTTCTATTCCAGCCTTTCTCTTTTGCTACTTTGCGGGCTGAACCGGTACAGACCAAGGACCACGGCACCATCATCGATCAGCATACCAAGCATCTTTGGGTTCCAGAAGAAAGCAGGAGGAACCACTCCACACAGAAAAAAAGCCCAGGGTGGGAACCTGGAAGCCCTGAAAGTTTGCATCCCCCAGCCAATACGTGCGTAATCTGCACATGAATGCCTCAGCCCTTTCATGTTCAAGAATATGGTTTAACATCCACACACTGCTGTGTGAAGCAAACATTCATCCTTTTATTAGAACACTCCCTCACTTTTCTCAGGAGTTGACTTCAGTTCCCTGATATTTTAGCAGGCAGCCTGACATTCAAATGTGATCATCTGACGGCTGCAGGCTTTTATTTGAACCATCAGCTGAACAATCAACGGTACGGCTAACCACCACATTCCCAAGGCCCACAATGTTTTTCTGCCTGTGTGGTTCTGGCACTAACCTTTGGGGAGCGCAGCTTATCACTGTGTGACATAGCTGATGCTAAGAGGAGCACATTTCCTTCACAAATTCCCATCACTCCATGTTTGGAGCAGCAAGATTCATTGCAGTTTCATATAGGCTGTCCTGTGTCCACAGCCTGGTGGTCTAATGGGAAGCCCACTGTTGGGACCGCACTCGTGTCAAACCTGGGAACCCTTCTGAACTGACAGCAAAGGAAATGACGCCACTGCTGACAACACATCCGGCCCGTCATTTGACCCTGAAAGGGGTTGAGTTCCCATTCACGTTCCCCATCGGCCAAAACACTGCCCTACTGGAGGCGACCGGTAGTGCAGCCAGGCTTCAATATATCACAACGCATTGCCTGGAAATCTCCCTCTTTTCCCGCAAGACCACCAACTCCCCAGTCTCCGAGAAGGAGCAATCCCCTCCAAACAAGGTGGGTATCCGATCTAGGCCGCAGTTTTGCCTTGTTAGAAGGCGCCGAGAGAGACTTTCCCTGAAAGAACTGATCGCAGAGCTGCTGTTTGCCTACGGATTGCCTCTGCTAGTCCCTCACTGCCCCTTGAAACCAGTCCGATCTCCCCTCCTGCCGAACGCCGCAGCCGTCCCATACGTCCCGATTGAAGGACCGGTGACGTCCGACAATCCGCTGAGACTCTGAGTTGCATTTGCTGGCCCCTCGTTTCCACCTCGACACCAGCCAACCTCACCCTCCTGCCGGATGCCACAAGTGCCCGCAAGGTTCCCCTGAAGGATCAACGTTGCCGGGAGGCACACTTGACGATCCGCTGAGACTCTGAGTTGCATTCGCTGACCCCTCGTTTCTCCTCGACACCAGCCGACCTCACCCTCCTGCTGGACGGCGCAATTGCCGCACGTTTCCCCCTGAAGGACAGACGACGCACGCTCGTCAAGCCGCAGGACACTATCTTGCAATCGGATTCATCCACAGGCTACTCCTTTCCTCGAATCCAGCGACATTCCCCCTTTCAGGACGCTGCAACCCCACACGTCGCCATCAGAGGATCGACAACGCCAGGGAGCACATCTGTCGCAGCGCACAGCTTCATGTAAGAGACCGTTTGTGTCTGGGCAGAGACTACTAGCTTAGAGTGAACTGTGTTGAGTGAAACTGTTTTTGATTTGTTTTCTTTGTTTGTTCGGGCTAAGGACTGCCGAGTCCGTTTTCGTATGTGCAAGCTGTTGCCACTGGAAGCTGTGTTTTGTCGGTCTACCGCGTGAACATTGTGCTGATAGCTGTGTGTTTCATGTTGATTGTGTTTTTGTGAAAGTTCTGGAATCATTCCGGAACTTTTGTGCTTCTCCTTCCCTCTCTGTACTAACTGCATGTGCAGACGCACGCGCACACACACGCGCACACACGTCTCCGCACCGCTTACACCCGGAGTCTGAGAACAGTCATCGCTGTGTACATAATCCATGGAGCACAGCTAGCCCTTTTGTGCGAGTATTCAAGGACTTGGTTTCGCTTGGCGCTGCCATGTGTGTGCTGTGGCCACCGGCGGAGCCGCCACCATTGTCTAGTTCAAACTTAGCGCGCTCGGCGTCGTGACGTAGAAAATTCTGTTATTTTGTCCATCCGCCATTTTGTCTACACTGCATCTGCCATTTTGCTTACGTTCACGTCCACCATTTTGCCTACATTCCTTTGTCCAGGCCTCTTCCCACTCACACACATCCACCTCCACTCCTTTGTCCATGCCTACACACACACACACACACACACACACCTACCACTGTGCTCACTCACACTTCCACGCACGCACGCACACATACACACGCATTCAGGTACTCTTCCATCACTCCTACCTGATGCTGTTGTGGATGATTGATTGATTGTGATTTTCTGTGTACTTGTGTACTTTTTGATAGCTTTAGCTTAGCGTTTATGTACGGTGTTTGTATTATACATGATGCATTGTAATAAATGATTGTGTGCAGTATAAGAAGCCTCCAAGTGATTATTGTGTACATTGTCGTGGTAACTGCTGGTTGCACAGTCAGTGTTCGATTTCATCCTTTAATTTAGTGATTTCTTTGACGAATCCTTTCCTTTGAAACTTGTTGGTTTGGTCATTGATCCCTGTTTACAGGGTAGTGCCCTGAAATTATAAAATCATAGTTGAGAACTATAATTTTTTTTTATAGTTGTTGCTTAGCAATTAATCAATTGTTAATCCCCAAATTTAACCTGCTGGAGATCCCAACATAATTGGTGGGCATAAAAAATAAAATCAATTGCTGCCCTGAAGTTATTAAATTATAATTGAAAAGTATGATTTGGGTATTTGTTGCTTAGCAATTAGTCAATTGACTTTCAATCGCCAAACAACCTACTTGAAAGCCCAACACCACTTAAGAATATCATTAGTGTCAAAACATTGTCACCCACTTTGACACAAGCACAGAGCAGCAACTACACAGGGAAACGCTTTAAAGTGTCAACTTCAAAAGAAGTTGCAAAACTACCGCACAAATTTTGAGGTGTCAGGCTTCTTTTATGTTGCACATTTTAATCACCCCCAGTTGGTTTAGATTTCTTTCCTTTGGAACATGGTGCCAACAGAACATGGGTGGCAAGACCAATCAGCCTTGCAGTGTGTTAATGTCCTAATTCCAGCTTGACTCTTTGGGCTGAGTTGGTGCAAGTGGAAGAGAGTTGCCGATTTTGTTCGGCGTCGACGTTTGTATGTTCCCAATGTGAATCGCTTGACCCAGCTCAAAACCACTCAGATGCTACAACTTGTGAACAACTCACACAGCGGGCCTCTCATACAGGCCTCATCACTTGTCTGTTACAGCTTATATGACATCTAACAACAACATTCCCACCTGAAATCCACTTGAGTTAAAGGAATATGGCTGACCAGCTTTAACATGTTGTTCAATCTTTTGATAAAGCACTGAACCGTCTCAGACTGGTTACCATGACTTGTTTGTTTTTGACGATTGTCCTGGTTGAGGCTTGCTCACTATCTGCTGCACATGTTTTCAACACAGATGGACGTTCCCGTCGGTAGTGAATTGACGATGCAATGCTCATGCATTCTGGTATCTGGGAGGAGTTCAGGTCATGCATGGGACATGTGTCTTTGAATTTTTTTTCGTAAAGCTCATTGAACTTGCATGTGCAGCACGAGAACATGTGTGGGACATTACTGAAGTGAGAAGTAATATAACAGTGGAGGGAACCTTTGAAATCCCACTGATGTGCCTGTACGCACCTCCTCCTGTCATTTCCAAACACATCGACTCCCCTTCATTTCCAGTTCTGAAAGGGGAAGCCTACCTGCCTCACGGATGCAGCGCGCATGCATATCAGCAAGCACAGTCATGCCTGTGCCAGCCTAATTAGAGGAAGCGATCTGTTTTGGTCCCCTCGAGAGTTATTTTACAAGCTGGAAAAAGTGCTGTCAATTCATTTCGCCACGTTTTGTGATTCTCCCACACCCATTCTTATTTCAGGTGTTAGAATAGCTATGGGACAAATTTTGCTGCTGATAAACTGTGACGGTCCCATCGAGTGTGTGAGCGCGTGACCCGTGAGCACACTCCTATGCTTTAAATGAAGGGGGGGGGGGGAAACAGAGCTCCAACTATTGTGCAACTTGCGGCAGAGACAAAAGGGTCGTCCTCACTCAATTTAAGCCTGCGTCTGAGGAGTGCTTTATCCATGACAGGCTCTCTCAGAAGGACAGTTTATTAAAAAAAAAAAAAAAAAAAAAAAAGACGCGAGGATGAGGAATGAAGGAAAGTAAACAAGGACTGTCACTAAACAGCCTGAGAGCTCTTTGTCGCTCTGAGAAAGAGAAGAAGCAGCAGAAACAGAGTTAGAGCGTGCATGCGTGCGTGCATGTGTGCGAGTGCATTTGTGTCAGCATCTCTACATTAAGTGTGCGTCTGTACCAGTGAGTCTGAATGTATCTTTGTGCCCGTGACTGAAAAGGACGGGAGGGATTGTGGGAAGCCGTGGGAGGTGACTCGCAGCGATGCATGATGGGAAGCGGGGTCATACAGAGTTCAGCACTGAGCGACTTGACCCAGAAGCATTGTCGGGATAACGCGCACGCAAAGGACAATAAGCGAGTCCCAAATTTTTGCATCTTGGGGGCATAATACCCGTGGTGCCTTAAAGCACCATATAAAACCTTCAAGATACTTCACATGCGCACGCACGCGCGCGCGCGCGCTCACACACACACACACACAAGCATACATTGATGAGCTTATCTTATGTGAATGTGAGCTGTTCATTTGTCAAGGGTTGCAGATAAAGAAAGCAAGGGGACAAAAAAACAAGCAGACACTGTAAATGTATTCAAATGTGAGGTCACAGTGAGTGTGTGTGTGTGTGTGTGTGTGTGTGTGTGTGTGTGTGTGTGTGTGTGTGTGTGTGTGTGTGTGTGTGTGTGAGAAGTAGGTTAAGGATTTTACAAGGTGCTGTGGATTGCAATGCCTTGGATTCCCCAACACTTGTGAGGTTGAACATTTACAGTATATAACAACCAAAAAGGATTGTACAATAACTGACATGTTTTAAAGGTTCCTGTCTAATGTTGGCATTGAAGTTTACCTGTAACTAAGTCAAGGTTGGGTTACAGCAAAATGCACATGCAGAACGCTTGGAGAGTCCTTGACTATATTTCACTTGCATAATGGATTCCTTAAATAAGAGAAGCGTGTGAAAGACGGAGAAGCAGCAGGAGGAGCACGAAAAGGCTCGTAGGTAAAGGTTGTCATTGAAGTTCAGGTTAGGTATGTAATCGTAATGGTCACAGCTTGGAGAGGGGACAAAGGAATATATTGAGTTGTCAGTTTTCATTGGGGGCCCCATGGAGTAATGCTGTGCAAACGCGTGTGTGCATGCGTGCGTGCGTGCGTGCGTGTGTGTCCTTGCATTCCTGCAAAGGTGGAGACTAAAACCTGGCTGCAAAGCAGAGGTCCCTGTCAAGGAAAGTCAAAGAGGCCCCATTCACTCAGATCGTGAATAGTGCATGCTAAATCGCACATGCATGCAAATACTTTGAGTATAATACTGAGTATAATAGCAGGAGATAAAACAGGCGTGTTTGAGTGAGTGGTTTGTACAAATCACTGCTAGCTGAGTGGAAGTATGCCTTTCAAGAGTGGGCTGTACGGCAAGTGAGGCACAAGTTTGTGTGTGTGTGTGCGTGCATTCGTGCGTGTGCATTTATCAACAAACTAAGCTGAAGCTTATCAAACAGGGCTCCATGCTGTTTTATGTCAGTCCTTCAGTTAAATGACACATCTGTTTATGAGGATGTATTTGTATTCAGCTGCTGACCTGAGTCACATCTCTCTCTGATGAGTTCATTACTTAAAAACGCCAAACCAACTCGGGACTCTTTGCTGACATCCAAGGCAAATATCATTACTCTGACGCATACTTTCCTTGTTTTTTTGTCTTTGTTTTGTTTGTTGCTCTATCTGGTTCAGTAAGGCCAGTAGTTTCGGTGAGAACCTGACCGAAAACACTTTAAGTGATGTCATGTTTATTGCTGATAGCCCAAGTGCACAAGTCACACACCATTATGTTTCCCTGTAACGTTAGATGGCATCATTGCAGGAAAGGCTTTGTAGGAACACGTTGTTCATGTGTGAGTCATGAACTCGTGACTCAAAACTTGTGAGTCAGTTCAATGATTCAGGAGCCCTGAGTCAGTAACGTGACTCCCGAGTCTGGACTCACGAGTCATTATCTTTGATAGCTCGTTCACTGACTCATTCATGCTACAGCTAAACGACTAGCTGCTAAGAACAGACAACATTTCATTGCTGACCAGCTGTTATTCTAACTACAGTTGTATAAATATATACGTTTATTGACTGTATGAGTCCTGTGGAAAAAACATTGAAACTCTATTTTTTCTATACGAAGACTAAACAAACCATGTTTATCCTGTTCCACTGTCGTTCACCACTCAGTGACTCCCCTTACATCGTAGCAATGGACTCACCCGCCATACCTGTTAACTTCCTTGAACAGTGGGGATAAACAATTTACTGTGCAGTAAAGGTCATAAATAGGATCTACTATTTATTCTAATGATAAACTACGATTGCAGTGTGTTAATTTAATTTCTACTGTTTGGTTTTAATACCTAATTCATAAATGAACAAATTTAATTTAATTAAATATTAAATTTTAACGTAAAACATTAAATAGCATTAAATGTTTTAACATTAAACATGAACAAAATTTCCTCTGGGATTATTAAAGTCTTTCTGATTATGAAAATATAGTATGTTGGTACTTCATTTGACATACCTCATCAATTTGATGATTACTAAGTTTAAAAGATAAAAATAAACATTTCTTGTTCAAGAACGTTTAATCTTTCACTATTTATTTCCACAATGAAATGGAATTTTTTCCTGTGCAAAATCAATGGTTTTCAATGGTTTTACTGGTATGAAAAGAATCAGAAGCTGCAGTGCACTATGTGTTGTTTATGTTCAATTAAAAAAAGTGGGTTTCATTTTTTGGGGTTATTTAGCACTGAATTCATCGAAATGTTACATGAACGCAAACATTGTATGATTTTAATTTTTTTACGTTTGAATTTGATAGAAAAAAATTGTTCAACTCTTGAAGATTTCAGAATTTTTCTCTTTTATTCAAAATGAAATGGAGCAGTATTTCCCATTTCAATGCATTGATCTCTGAGGAGCAGGAGTAGAGGGAAGTTGTATGCACAAACTGCGCATGCGCATTTGCACATTGACTCAAATAACTCGAATGACTCATACACCTGGTACACTTTGAGCGAGTCATGACGACTTGAGTCGGTAAAAGGGATTGGGTTTCCCAACACTACCACACGTAAGGTTACACAGAAGGAGCTGAGGGGCAAAGTTTGTAAAAGTGACTCAGTTGGAGCTGAACTCCAGACCTCCTTCAGCCTTTACCATCAACACAAACGCTATGCTTGGAGTTTGTATGGTTCAGCAAATCCTTGCAAACACGATGCCAAGCCCTGAATAGAGTGGCAAGCAGCCAGGAAATGTGTTCCATAGATTTACCAGTGAAGTTCAGTCTGCAGGTCCGATGTCATAGGTCTGCGTTTGGGGAATGCCAGCAGACAAGCTGTGACCCATCTGATTGAACTGTGGTCAAAGTTTTAAGTTGCCTCACTCTGGGCATGGTGAGGGAGGATGCGAGCGTGTCCATGCTAGAGCGACCTGTACCGACTGAGGCTGGTTTTGTCCTCATGTCCACATGCATCTCACTTTGATCGTCAGACTCCTAGAAGCTCTTTGTTAGGGTGCAGCAGAGTTTTTTCAAGGAAATATACAATTTTGGTATCAAGATTTCAAAAGGCTATAACTTGAAAGTTGTTTGAGATAAAGGTATACTGTCAGTGAGAAAATTGTTCAGTATGACTCAAAGTATGTGATTGGAGTGAAAATAGTCATCTAATTTGCATATATTGACGTCACAAGGGGCTGCCATATTGGAATACAGTATGTTCAAATATGATATCAAGGTATCGCTACATTCACCGATATTTGCGGTGTTATGAGCCCCCTGCCACCCCGACCACGTCCCCTGCTTGGCGCTTGCAGAATGCTTCCACCGAGGCCACACTGAGGTGAAGCATCTGTGATAATTGTGCGCTATGGCGCGCGGACTCGTCGTCACTCTAAACGTCAGTTTCTGTTTCACTGGACAACGGCGTGTACTCCTCCTCGGCATCGGAGTCAGCCAGTACCTCATGAAGTACTTCGTCTACGGCAAACCGACCTATTGGCATCATGAGTGAGTGAAAAAACAGTCTTTCGCTCCGCTCCGCGCTCCGACCACGGCTTCACTGCCGCGTCTCTGTGCCGGAGCGTCTTTTTCAAACTCATTTTACTCTAAAACTTTGAATCCAAACACACCCTCAAATGCTGCTCAGATTACAGGCACACATGTCCGCTGTCTCCTGGTGAAAAGTATGAACAAGATTCGGCTCCACATTTAGAGATACAGCCTGTTTTATTCAGCGATGTTGCTTGTCACAATATTGCGACTTTGGCGCTTAGATAGTTAATGCCGGCCGAATGCACTCAGTCTGGCTGCATGAGCCTCTGGTGGAACGATGACAGGCCAAACACTTACAAAAACACACACTGTGTCCTACATATATATTGACTCAAGAAAAACAAGAAACTGTATTGCATCATTATTATTATTATTATTCCTAGCAATCAAGGAAAGCGAGAAAATCCCTTTGTGGAATCAATTCACATCCTTAGAATACTTTATGTCCGAGATGTCCAGATATCTTTAAATGAAGGTCAAATAGAAAAAGAGAAGACTCGGCCAGTCACCAGCTGCAAAAGATAAAGTTGAAAATGTCTTTATTTATCTTCCCTTTGCGTTTATGATTTTTTTGCTGCTTTGTTGCTCTCCCCACCCCTACCCACTAGCGGTGGGAGCAGATGGCTTCCTTTTGAGAATTTAAATTGATATGTTTGCTGTGAGGGCCTGCTTGATTGCCTATCTGATCGTTCCAAGAAACAGCAAACTCTGTGTTTCTAAAACAAGCAAGAAAGTGAACTTTCTCTTCTTTTTCATTGTCGTTAAGTGAGAAACTTAGCCCATTTCAGTTGTGTTTTTCAGCGCTTGCCCGGTGGCCATACTTGAATTAAACCCAATGCATGGAGAATTGTCTTGTTAAAACAGGCTTTACTGTCATTAAGTATTGTATTAACAGACAAAGCAGCAGCAACCACTGGTACAGGGGGGCATGGGGCCACATTCACAATCACCCCTCAAAGTGTGTGTGGCTTTGAGAGATAGTTTGGTATCAGGTAAGGAATTTCAAATTGCATATTGCACATAACACTTCAAAGGTCAAGTTATGCGTAACCACGATAATGCGTGCTCAAAAGTAATGGCCGTGTTACATGGTCATTATCCACAGTTTCTCACCCATTGTTGTGGTGAGTGGCTGTCTCCAATGGTAATGAGGCTGAAAACATCAACATGTAATACAAATTATTATTACAGGCTGCAGTTTACTTCAGAATCTCATATGAGAAACGGATCAGATGAAGCTGAGGTTTATTCACAGTGGCACTTCCTAAGGACACAATCATTCTCATCCACTTCCTCATTCCCGCCAAATAAAGGACCGTTGAGTTGTAGCTTTATTACTGCTTTGTTTTTCTGTCAATCGATTCTGGCCACATTAAGACACTTGCGGGTTTAGAATATGCAAAGTAGCAAAAAGGGTGTATCAGGAAAGTGGCTCCGTGTTTGTGCAGGTTGTGCTGCAACTACGAATAGTCCATCTGGGGACACAGTGGACTTGTGGTTGTCTGGCGTCTGCTGTATCCAGAAAGATTTACTTTTCATCACTCGACAGCAGGGAGGGTCAAACATACGGCCCACCAGAGGGTGTCATCCGTCAGGACAGTGTAAAAGGTTACTACTTCTATCACTGTATTGCAAATTTGTTTTGTTTTCATTTTTGCAGTAGTTAGGCTCACAGCAAAGATCCAAACACTGAGTCAGGAGAAGGCAACATTGAACTCGCAATAAAATGGCTAGCAATGAAAAGTTAGTGAGAAATAGAAGATTTTTATTTTAATACAATTCTTTTTCTTTGCTCTGATCCTTTTCGTAATTCACCTGCGCATTAGTACTGGTTAGGTGACAACCTCTATCAAGTCTCGTCATCGCTCCAGCTTGTGCTGCTGGGTCGAGTGCATTTCCACCTTATGGAAATGACATGTGGGAAGACAGGTCCCAAAATCTTTGAGGTTCTAAACACCACTGAAGGCTGTCAGAGGTCCCACACAGACCAGATCTCCACAGGTTGGGAACACCCACCCAGGATGATGCAGGATGTCTCGCCAGTTGGATTAAGTCTGATTGGAAACATCCTAAACAAGCAAATAATAATTCTAACACACAGTCGCTACTGATTCTGTCCTTTGTGTAGGATGCAACACTTATCAATGCTTTCCATACCCCACTGATATTCTTGATTCACATATTTCTCATATTATCTCACATTTTATAGAAATCATCAGATAAAAGACATGTGGCTATCATTTGTTTGACCTCCCCTTTAAACTATTCTAGACTACAGCTCCAACAATGTATCATCACAATTGAGAAAAAAAGTATTTCTCTGATTGCATTACTTCTACTCTAAAATACTTGTTTAAAAAGTAGAACCACAACTGTTACTTCATTTTGACTTGTTTCATAAATAAGAAAAAGAATTTGTTGGGTGCTTCATTTTTTACACTCAGAATGTTTTCTCAGCACGTCACAGAACATAACTGCCAGCTGTAACTGCCAGTGTGTTGCCAACAGAGCAGTGTCAAAGCAAAACACTTCGAACAGCAGCTGAGCACTTATGGCAGGTTAATGGTAAAGAATACCCATGAAAAGGGGTGAGACCACATTGCCCAGCCTGGGGAACAGTGGAAAAAAACTGTTGGATGGAAACAGCATCGATTGTATGCAAACTATGCGGGAAAAAGTGAGCGCAGTGAGATTATTTGTGATTAATTGAAGACAAGGCTTCGAATGAATTGATGTATTTTTCAGTTCGAGCTCTGACACTAATAGTCACAGTTTGTCTTTGTGGGTTCAAACAAGGTCACCGCAGCTCCCACAAGCTCCCACATGTACATGAAAACATGTTGTGTGGCACTGGTGATGGGGAACAGTGGTGTAATGTTTCCCAGCACACAGCTGCTAAGTGACAACAAAAGGTCTGTCGCCATGATTAATGATGTGGGTGGGGGGGGGGGGGGTCCCGGCATGCTTCCTGCATGTTCCACCGTAGCAGCAGCAAGTGGAAGCGGAACAACTCAGCAGCGCATGTTACTCTCTGCTGGTTCCCCCAGTTTTTAACAACAGTTAATGCTGCCACTTGTCCCTGACCTTGTCCCAACTTCACTGGCTTTTTGTATGTGTGCAGGACATGCCCAGGTTACCTGATGTCTTTTGGCCCGGGATTGGAAAGAAAGGAGGGCGCCATGCCGTGTCTTGGAGGAACGCGGAGACTGAGCCGGAGCACGCTGCTGCGAAAGATTTTCTGAGGTGATGTGGTTTGGAGTGTTTTTCACCGGGACCTCCACGTCAATGAGGGCATGTTACTCTTTTGTTGGCTTGAGGTAAAATAAACAGTGGGGGGAGGGGGGGTGTATCGATTGACGTTTCTGATTTTCCCATCAGGAAGTAAGTGCCAAAACCCAGCTGGGTTGAAATCATGTCAGCCATGGGTGTTAAACTCCCAGGAAGATAAATCCATACTTTGAAGGTTTATTCCTGCAATTTGAATGCACCTCAATGCAGTGCATCACATGAAGCCAACAGGAAGACAGCAAAGAAAAGTAAAGTGACATTACATGGAGGTAACGCCAGAATCCTGTGTTCAACTCTGAAGCCTGAATGTTCAATGTAAACGTTTCCTTCTATGAACAACTTCGATTTTATTGTTCCTTCTGTTTGAGCCATGATCACTGATTATATTTCCATCACTTTGCAACAGCTTAATAAAATATCCCGGAGCTTTATGAGTTGCTTAAGGAGTGGTGAGTACCTATTGACAGTAGTAAGAGCGGCGCCTCCATCACACTGCGATGACAAGCATCGTTTGTAAAGCTGCAGTGTTTGAGACACAGCGTGTCCATATAATAACCTACAAGTGGCTGGACAGTCTGGTGCACAAACAACAGCTTGGTGCTTTATCGGAGGTGGGACTCAATGAACTAAGGGGGGGTCAAACTGAGCAACTGTGAAGCTGTATTGGATAACACCAGAGAGCCCCCCCACACACACACACACACCAACATGGGTGCGAATAAACACAGGAGCTACCAATGTATGTTCTGCTTTCTCTGTCCATCCTAACCAGCTTTGAATTCATTTATTGCTTGAGATGCATACGTGGTTCATTCCTGTCTTGGTAAGCTGAAGCAGAATCAGATCAGTTGTTTCATTTCCACAAAATGGTCATCCATGCCCTGGACTGCATTCTTTATTCTGAATACTGATGTGACTGAGAAGCTGTAAAAGTTTCAAAATAGCAATCTCACAGGTTAGTACAGAAGTGAAGGATTTTAGTTACTAGTAATGTGCTGTTTCTATTGCTTTTTTTATTTTCTGTTAAAGATTTGGTTAAAAGTTCACCGTAGGGTGGAGTCACTGAGTGCCTTCAATGAGATAAAGAATGGGAAGAGTGTCTGTGTGTTTTCAGCTGCCTTTTTGGGGGAGGTTTGTGCCTCCTGAGTTAATATCTTAACTGGAGGAGGTCCTTTGTTCATTGTTACTTCCCCCATCACTTAGTTCTTTGTTCTGACCTCTTCTTAAAGTTCCAGTTGGTGGTGATGTCCTGTTCCAGGTAATAAACAAACAGAAGGGCAGGATGTCAGGAGAGCAGATCAAAGCTGCAACCCCCACAGCAGTTTACGACACTTCCTGGAGATGGACAGGGGTGACTGGGTGCTGGAGACACTCGTGAAGGAGCCAATCATGTGTCTGTCATGTGATGATTCGAAAATGCCCCTGCCAATGACAGATGAGATGATGGAACCTGACCAGGGATCAAGGGGATAAGAAGATGGAGCTAGGGACAGTTAGGTGTCTTTTCTCAGCTGAGCATAAGACACGCTTGATGTCTGATTATCAGGGAGAATTTGACCCAGAGCTCTGCAACTTCACATTTAATTCTGATTGTAAGATTATTATTTGATTGGCGAAGTAAAATACCCTTTATTTCAAATTGACTAATGACTCCGTTTCAATCCAATTAACGAACACGCAGGAATTCTGGGTAAAAAGTTGAAAGAAGCACAGAATTCCAACAAGAAGTTACTATGAGCTGATGTATAATTTTGAGCAAAATTTTCAATGTTGACATAGGACAAATGCTAAAATGTAAATGTGTCTATTGTTGGTGTGATATAACCTGCAATGAGCAGAGAAAGCAGAACATCTGTGCAGTGCAGACTTCCCACACGCAGGTTTTCCATCCTCTTGCCATGACATCTCCCTGACCCCTGTATTGATTCCTCTGGTTTTGATGAGTGGAGTGACTTTCTTCCCATCACCATTGTTACACTGGTCTTCATCCTGAGCATAGCTTCACACACGGACTCCAAACTTGAAGCTTAATAAGCCAGAGCAACTGGTGCACCTGTGTGGGAGTGGGGTGTTTTTTTTTTTATTATTATTATCAAAGGTCACATTTCTCTGAGTAGTTATATTATTGCACTGAGTAGCAAAATATAATGCTAAGACAATGAGAAAAGTCAGATTTTCAGACAGTGGTGTTTCAGATGGAATAATTTATTCACGTTTAATTGGAAGACATTAGTTTGTGGTTTTTTGCCTAAGCTTTTTTTAAACGACGCTTTATTAAATTTTACATCTCGAAAACATACAGGCAACAATAAACACATAGCAAATTACGTATAAGTATAACATACAGCAAAACACATTTAACAAAACAAAACGGAAATAGAAACAAATAACTCAAAGTGCAGCAGCAGTCATGATCTTCAAGTAATACAATTTTTTTCATTTTCAAAATATTCCAAAAAGGATTTCTGCACTTTCATAAACTTTTTTCTCTTCCCTCTAACAGCATATGTAAGATTTTCCTTTACAAGGTATGTTGAGTGGCTGTGGCAGAGCAGGTAGAGCAGATCGGTCAATGATCGAAAGATTGGTGGTTCGAATCCAGATTCCCCCTGCCATATTTCATTGTGTCCGTGGGCAAGACACTTAGCCCTCTTTGCCTCCAGTGGGGCCACCACTGGTGTATGAATGCTTCAATGGTGGTCAGAGGGGCCATAGGTGCAAAATAGCAGCTATATTTCTGTCACTGTGTCCCAGGGCAGCTGTGGCTACATGTGTAGTTTACCATCACCAAGTATGAATGAGGAGTGAAAGAATAAAGGACCTGCTTTAAGAGCCAAGAAAAGCGTGATATAAATCTAACCCATTATTATTACGTTGCAATCTCCCTCAACCATAAGTTTACAGAGGGCAATTCTACTTTTTCACAGAAAGCAGCTATCAGTCTTCTAGCTTGAAGAAGTCCAAAATCGATCAGCACTGATTGTTTCGAATTGACGGCCAAATTTTTAGGGTAGATACCCAGGATACAAAGTTTTGCTTTGCAGGGGAATATTCTTATCCACCATCTGGGAAATGGCCCCATCACACCCTGCCAAAACAGTTGTATTTTGGAGCATTTCCAAATACAGTGAGAGAGTGTTCCTTTTGCCTCCAAACACTGACAACAAATATCTGGAATAATAGGATAGATTTTATTCAGCTTTACTGGGGTGAGATAAATTCGCATTAACCATTTATGTTGGAGCAATTTTAACTAGAACATTTCCTTGCAGAAAATGTGATTGTGGCGCAAAGTGTGCCCATTGGGTGTGTGTGTGTGTGTGTGTGTGTGTGTGTGTGTGTGTGTGTGTGTGTGTGTGTGAGTCGACAGCAAACACAGCAAGGTTAAAAGCGCCTCTGTTGTCCACTTGGAGCAGTGCAAGCAGAGAGTTGTTGCAGCCTTGAGTGAGGAGAGGCCTGCAGACAGCTCAGTTTGTGTCGTTGCCGAGGCAACTCCCCCTGCGTTTGGCGCACCTGCTGAAATGTCACACAGAACGACCTCTTACAGAGCTGAAGATGCACTGGTCAAACAACCGCGATTTGTGGCCAAACACACACACACACTGAATCCTGAATTAATTCCTGGAAGTCTCATCCTGGTGTGATGCTCCTGCGCGCAAAACGTTCTGAGGACCCTTTATCTTTGACAAATACCCCAGTGTATATTGATGCGCTTGGTAAGCCTACAGGTATCCCAGATGAACAATTGGACGTTGTTTTGGCTAAGAAAGTTGGTGGGGGTGTGGCTTAATCTCCGCCATATCAGATGGCGGAGAAGAACATTCTTCTTAATCCCACAGGTGCTGGTGATGAACATGGCTCCCTGGACGACTGCCAGGAAGAGAAATGGATTGGCCTGTAGTTTGTTGACAATCACTGATGCACATTTTTGTTTAGCTGCTATGGTTATCACATATTTCCGCTGTCGCGAGGGTCAGATATTAGGGTCAGAAAAGTGTGTATGGTCTTAGAGATATGAACATTGAGGCTCCACAATGCTAAAGGAATAGTACACCCAAAGAACGTTGTGCCTTCATTTTCTACTCACCCCCATGCTGAACAACACTCTGAAGCACTTTTCTGACGTCTCAAATGCAGCTGGAGATCTTTCAGGTTTCTTGTTATCTGCCCACGTTCAAATAATAGCAGTCGATAGGGCCCGGTACAAAAACGTCCATAAATGTCCACAAAAACGTGTCAATATTCCTCCATACTGCTCGTCCAATGTAATCCAAGTGTCCTGAGTGGGTACAGTTCATAACTGACTGTAACGAAATCATTTAGAATGTTTTTAGAGCCTAAACAGCTGAGAATAACTGCGCTCCTGCAAGCTCTCAACACTACCGGACACTGTGGCAGACGTCACCAGCTGAGAGGGAGCCTTCAAGAGTCCGCTGCTGTGAAAATGAAGACACTCGAACCATCTTCTTAATTTCACGGCGAAAATGACTAATCAGCAGCCTTTCCAACTCTGAGAGACGCTAACCTCGTGCTAGTCTGGCTCACAGCAGAATGTAAACACAAACAGCAGGAGTTCTTCTTGTATGCTTGCATTACCGGAACAGCGGACTCTTGAACGCAGCCTCTCAGCTGGTGACGTCTGCCATGGTGTCTGGAAGTTTTGTGAACTTGCAGGCTAGCAGTTATTCACAGCTGTTTAGGCTCTAAAAACATTCTAAATGATTTCGTTGTGAGTAAATTATGGGCGGTATGCACTCAGGACATGTACGTGCCTTTGATTGCTGGAACTTGTCAATCTTACATAGCATCATCTAGGTTTTACACACCAAGTTTTTGTCGGGCGACCTTAGGGCCGCCCCAACAGGGGGAGATGTGAGAGAAATTCATCACAAATGAATTTCTGGCCTACATGCTTCACAAAACAACACTTAGTACTTGAACTTTCACATAGTTAGTATCTCCTGTGTGTCTCAACGGCAAAACACACAGGAAGAATGTGGACCTGGGAAACCTCACAATTAAAACCGACACTTTGACGCATTTTGTGCCAAATATGGACATATAGATGACACATCCGTTAGGGAAGGCGGGATCTTTATGGCCCGACCAGATGGTATATTATCCTTAAACACTGAAAAAACGGGGCTCTTACATGTCTACCTCTCGGGGGGGGAAAGCATGTTAGACTCCCGCGCAGATTTCTGCTTTTAAACGCCACTTACTTTAACTTTTGTAATCTTTTTATAATCATTAGTAAAACTGTCACAATTGTGTTCAATTTGACCATCAGTCTCAGTCTCCTTTGTGTCTTGCCTGGTAAACCCGCATCAGGACCTGACAGTAATAAAAGAACCGGCTGTTTGGACACGGCAGCCCAAGAGGGTGTCGCCTGGTCCCAGAAAACTCCAACACTCCAGTGCAAGTCGACTTGCACTGGGGCTTTGTGTGCATGGGTGACCCCCCCCACCCACATCCAACATCTTGGCTCCATGGGTGTGACGTTGTGATAGAGGGTCTCTACTTGCTTCGTGGTTTTTGGAAAAAGTTGGGCCCTTTAATGTCCTGAATAACAAAAAAGCTCCTTTTTCCTGTCTTTTAACAAATTTAGTCTCAAGATTGATCAGGCACTTTTTTAGTGTCAGGGGTGCTGATGCTTTGGGATCGCTGGTTCGTACCGTCACTCCCGGGTTCAGGGGTGCATTTTTCACCTTTTCTCTTCCGAGTGTGAGGTCATAGAAGGGAATCCTATAACTTTCTGCAACAATACTTGACATAGTTACTTTTGGTCCACCAATCCAGAAAAGAGCAGTCGAATTTCTCAGCTGACCATGTTTGGGGCTTGTTGGCTCCTGTTCCTCATCATGTGGATTTCACAGCTTTAGCAGGAAAACAAGACTAACAGAGATAAAGTCCTGAAAGGCACAAACTCAGCGGTGCTCTTGAACATTGCTCTGCATGCAGCGCCGGCATTGGCAGGCATGCCAACAAAGCAGCGGCGCGGCCCAGCACCCTCAGGTTCTGAGCTGGAAAAGTGTCCTCTCCCCGAACACCAGAGAGACAACCATGGGAAAGTGAACTGTCTCATATTGTCCCGAATGGACTCATTATCCAGATAGTGAATCTCTCCCTCATGCACACTCGTGCACTCACATGGTCCCTCTTTTACTTACCTCCTCGTTCGCGCGCCCACTCTCTCTCTCTCCCTCTGTTCTCTCTCGTGAGCACATCTAACAAAGAGGCTGGTGACAGAAAAAAGCACAGTGAAACAGACAAGAGAACTCTTTTTTTTTTCAAATTCTAATTTCTCGGCGCACCTCGACATTTTTAATTAAAGATGGCGGGGGATTCTCTCGGCCACGTTGATCTGCTTTTTCGCTCCCTCTGAATGCTTCAACCGTGGTCAGCTTCACAGGGTCCAGGCGCTCTCTTGAAGACGGCCTCCGGTTTAAAATTCAGCCAGGGACAGTGGTGACATTGAATTACTCCACGGGCGAGACCCCCTCTAAATACCACTCTCAGAAATCACACATGGCACAAAATCTTAGAGAATCACATGTGTTTTATTACACAAAACAGAATAAGTTATCTGAATGTCGTCTATACACATACAGCACATGTCGAAAAATACAACAGATATATATAATAAACAATCATGAAATATTAAAAATAATATACAAATGATATGAAACGAAATAAAAAAAACTAAATAGCATAAATCCATCAAACAAATAACACACTCAAGAACGTCTTGCAATAAGAGCAAAACACACAAATTAAAAGTTGACCTATCTGGCCTATGAAATCTGCTACCCTATTGAGTGATTGATCCTGATGACAGCAAAGCTGGTGAGACGTTCCTGAGACATGGTTGAGGAGACCATTGCTGAAGACGCCTGCGCCTCTAAAATCATGAGGCAGAGGGCAGGTTTTCAGGGGAGGTGGGTGGCTCATCCTGACCAGTGGCAGAGGATGCTCCAAAATACTTTAATAGTGCCCCTGAAATAGTAATTGAAACTGACATCAAAAGACCGTAGACTACAATATAGCACTTAAACAAAATATCCATGAATTGCCTATTTAAATCAACATGCCCTTACATGCTAAATGTCTGCCATTGGATGCTATATTAATCTATCTTTCAGGGAGGAACAATGAGCTCTTTGCACATTTTTAGTTATGACTGGTGACCGGTGTTGGGCTTACTCCTTTCAGAATTACTTGGGGAAAAAAGGCTTTTTGGTTAGGCTATGTTGTGTGCCTTCCTTGAGTGAAACCAAATTTACAGCTATGTTGTGATAAGTTGTTGCTATATTAATGCCGTTTGTTACTTATGTTGCTGCTATTTTCTGCATTAATCTTGGCAAACTACACCCAACTCTGACCTCTAAAGGGCAGATGTAACCTGTAAAGGGCAATTTTGCAGGCAACTACCTTCTAGGTAGCATTGTCAGTTTGTACTGCCCTGAAATAGATTGGCAGTTTGAAACATCTCTTTGTTGCTTGTGTTTGTATATAGAATTGCCTAGCAGAGTTCAGTGATGCTAATTCATATCAAGCTCATCAACAGATTATATTATTCTCCAATGCAATAACATTCCTGAAATGCAAGTATGAAGCAACTAAATAGCTACTTTTCACAGTAAGTTATTACTTTATGATGTAAGTAACTGATTTAGTTACTGAGTTACTTTTCAAATGAAGAAACAAGTAACAGTAACTACTTACTACTTTTCAGTAACTGGCACAACACTGCTGGTGACATTGTTTTGTCACAAAATACAGTTGTAGCAAATGTTCATCTTTGAAACGACCTGCACATTTGAAAATAACAGGCTAAGTACAGAAAATAAATAACATCTGAACTTGTAACAGTTTTGTCGCATAGCTCAAACTTGCCGTAAAACTACAGCTGGCGTTGGTTCAGCAGAACGACTGTGGTGGTTAATGTTGTACAAGCATAGCGAGCATCACAGCAAGAAGGTTAACAAACGTACCATATATAACCGGTGAACATGAGCTCTTCATTCATGACATGGAGAACATAGCAGACCTTTGTCTTTTGCTCACTTATCCTCATCTTTTCTTTTTTTCTAAATTGGGCACCTGGTGGCTTTGACCTTTTTCTGTCCATGTCTCTGATTATTTGGCACTGGACAATCAACAGATTTCCAAGCCCCCCCCCCCCAACGCTGCCACTCATTATCAGCAGTCAAGACTAAACACATTCACCTTGGTGATCTCTAAACTTTTTTGTCTTACTTACTTACTTATTTGACCCTTTTTCACAATTCATAGATACAAAAATATGCAGAAATTATAGGCCTGTATATACAGCTGGCCACTGACTTCGTCCAGCAGATTCACCTTTCGAATATGTATTTAAAGGGGCAATTTGTAAAAAATGTCATAGTGTCAAATATTTTTAAAAAATGACCTGCTAATGCCTAGTAGCTATCTTTGTTTTTGGTGGCAGCCAAGCTGTCCACAGTCACAACAAAGTTCGTATGTGTACAAGCGGGTAACTGGCTCACTGCTTGTGTGTGTTATTGTGCTGGACTGAAAAGAGCCTGCTGATCAACACAGCAATGGCTCAGCCCCTTTATCAGCCTTTTGCTAGCACCAGGGACTCTGAGCACAATTAAAACAAGCCAGCTGCAATTATTAGCAGCCTCGCCTCCTCCTTCTCTTCCTCCGCTTTACCACTTCTTCTCCCCTCCCTCTCATTTTCTTTATAAAACAGAGATAAAGCCGAGCCTCCTATGACTGGAATCTTGGGGCTTCGCCGCGTTCCCCAATTGGAAACACTGCAGACGGAAGAAAAGAGGAGGCGAGGGACTGAGGACATTAAACATTGAGTCTTAAACGTGGCAAAACAGCCTGTATGTGTGTTTCCTTTGCTTGTAGCCACAGAAAATATGTGTGGAGGGTGGAAAAAGCATCGTATCAATAAAAAAAAACACCCCAAAAGATGGCAACATGATGCTGTATGGTTTTTGAGTTTATCAGTCGGTTCACGCTATGCTAAAAAATGTCCTAAAATTAGGCAAATATTAAAAGGAAGCCACAGTTTTTGAGGGATTACAAATGTCAGACAGAGGAAAATGGTTGTCCTGAGAAAACCATATTCTGTTTGAATGCAGTGATTATTTTCAGGCATGTGATAGATTTTTTTTTTTTTTAAATTCAGACTGGTTTGCTAGTTCTGACGCACCCACTGGATCTTTTTTTTTTAAGATGCCCACAAAAAAAGATTCATCTTTATTTTCTCCCTTTAAAACAACTTGGCCAAACCCGGTCCTGAAGAGAGAAAATCTGATTTAGACAGTGAAATAAAAATATGTGTGTTCATTTCAGCTTAAATTTCGTTTTTTCCCAACGCAGGCGCACGGTGGTGTGTGTGTGTGTGTGTGTGTGTGTGTGTGTGTGTGTGTGTGTGTGTGTGTGTGTGTGTGTGTGTGTGTGT